>NW_023611786.1:0-83788 GCF_013339725.1 Rhipicephalus microplus
AAGCAATCGAAAGCGCAGCCGCCATCTACTTATAAGACAAGCAGTCATTCAGGTTCCATCCGAGTCTAGAGCTGTACCATGTTCCATTCTAATTTCTTTTAATTATTCACCAATTCCAAAGACCATCATGAACCCTTTGCAGAAGGGGCCATATAAGCAGCGCACGAAGCTATAACAGAAAAATGACATCAGGCCCATGAGAAAACAAGGCAAAGAATGCAAGACTGAGTGCGATAATTGAAATCATAGAACAGACGTTTATATTTCGTGTTCTAAGTCATTCGTATCGAAAACAGAAGAGGATGGAGCAATTCAACCTTACCGACTCGTAGGAAGAAAGTTCTGCTTGATTACTTGCATTAAATACTCAGTAGACAATCAGAGCCCATTCTTGTGATTTCTTTATTTTATGTTGGCAGTCTTAATATCTAATTCAGTAACATTTTAGCACCTGTACAGTGAAGTGCCTCTTTTAGACACCCAATTATGCAGTACACCTTCCCAAAGAAGTAATTTCAGCCCCACCGCAGTGGTCTAGTGGCAAAGGTACTCGGCTGCTGACCCACAGGTCACAGGATCGAATGCCGGCTGCGGCGGCTGCATTTCCGATGGAGGCGGAGATGTTGTAGGCGCGTGTGCTCATGTTTGGTTGCACGTTAAAGAACCCCAGGTGGTCGAAATTTCTGGAGCCCTCTACTACAGTGTCTCTCATAATTATATGGTGGTTTTGGGACGTTACTAATCAATCAATCAATCAATCAAAAAAAGTAATTTTGAATAATACATGCCTAAAACACGTCTCCTGCAACGATGTATAGGTAAGTACGAATGATCCTGACATCGAACGGTGGTATACAACACTTCGCTGTGTGCAGCTTGAATGCTATAGAATTCATAAGAATCATATCACTTTTTTTTGTTTCCGCTTTCGCGGCTAATTGCCTTCATCGCACATTGTGCATGTAACGCTAGATGAGGCCAAAAAGAATCCACCAAGTTGTTTGTTAACTGGCAGTGCGGGTTGTCGCTCTCTTTGGTAATTTTGTACTAAGGCACGCACCTGTTACACTAGGAGAACAGGGTCTTCTCGAAGCAGGCTTCTGATGTCACGTGGGTGTGGACACATTTCTTCTCACACTCACTGCGCGAGGTGAACCTGTCGGCGAGTGATTGCAGACGTGCACGTCGTCCACCAGAGTGCGCACACACGAGCGCGGTCGTTGTGGCGGTAGTAGGCCTCGTGCAGGAACGTCAAACCATACGGTAGAAGGCCAGGCCGCACTGTGCTTTGTCTGTGAAAGTACAAAACAACGTTTTTTTTGTTTGTTTGAGTATCTTTCGCTCCTGTTAGAATGAGAAACCGATGTTTTACGAATGCATCCACAAGCTAAGTTTATTTGGAACAACGCGAATGCAACATAAGAATCATAATATCGGGGTTCGACCCAGCACTATCGGTACAGTAATTTTCTATCACTCTGTCTCCATCAAATGCCACTGTCTTAGCCTGCATCAAACCTGCGACATTCGAGTCAGTGGCCGAGCACTGTAACCACTCGCGGTGCACGAAAGCAAACAGTTGTCCCCTAACCGTCACTTTCTACAAGTACCGACGTCTCGCCTAGAATTCCTGTAATGCGTCTTGGTGTACTAGTTAGTACATGGTCACTGAAATACAAGAACCATTGAAAAAAACATGGCGTAACCCCTATGAAAAAAACGTGTTACAAGCTTTCCTGTTCCATCGACTTCATCCACCTTGGTTGCACGTCGTTTTGTATTTCGGTAAACTATAACCAATTATATAATATCTCCTGTAAGTAATCGCATGCATTATCATTCTACGCCTGCTACAAGACAAAGGATTCCACTCAGCAACCAGCCCTGTCCATAGACACTGACGGACCATAGACGACTGACCATAGACCCTCTTACTTTGGCTGTCTGGACGTTTCTGTGGCTTTTTTTTTTCAGGCGATTGGTCGTTTTAGTTTATTGAACATCAATATTAAAGGACTCGGCTGTAAAGGTGGGCAGCGTTGCAGTAAACTTACCGGTCTGCGTATCGGTGCCGACAAGACGTTCCGCCTCGAATGGAAACCTTCTTCCCGTGATAATGCCGCAGGACGTTGCGTGCTCCGACGCTTCGTGGTCGAGGGCTGCCGTGGCAGAGACGCAGAAGTTTGAGGTCGGTGCTACGGTACTATTCATTCCTCCTGTTATATTTTCCTCGCTTGATGTGGTTGCGTGACTTTCATGATCAGTGCGGTGGTTTCTTCTTGCACGTCAGATGCAACCGTTACATTATCGTAGAGACCGCCCAAGGTCATTCATTCGTAGAGGACCCCTCTTTCCTTAAGCACTGGATGACGACTCACCTGTGGCACTGTAGTCCGCAAGAGGTACGTGGTTCTCTGCACTGACGCGTTGCCCTCGACTGGAGATACAACCATGGGAAGGTTCGGGTCTACCAAGAGCTTGCGCCCATGGTTGCGGGAGAGCGCGGTCCTCGCCATGTCCACCACGACCGCGGTGACGCAGGCCACCAGCACCGCAACCAAGAACATCATCAGCGCGTACCGTTGGCAGGGACCCCATCAGGCGCCCCCTCGCCGGTCTTCGGCTATGGAGCTGACGCGGTGTGACAGCGACGCCTGGTCAAACTCGTAACCAAACGTGGACTGCGAGAAGAGGCGGCTCATTGCTGTGCGGCTGCAGCGTTCTTCTTCGCTCGAATACACCGGCGACAATCTGCGCACGTTCGCAGAAGCGCTGATGACGCTCCATTGCCGGCTGCTTGGGTGCGATACTCTTCCGATTCTACATGCGCCGCCACTGTATCGGCTTGGAAGGCCTTGCGTTGAGCAATGAGGCCACCTGCGAGACCGTCTCGCTACTTCTGCCGCCGGGGAAAAGCAAACGTCCTCTGCTGAAAAGGGCCCCCAGAAAACCGCCGGTTGCGATCTGCATGGCGCGCGCTTCTGGTTCTCGCTGTGGAGTCCCTTCTGCGGAGCAGTCGTCAGTGTCGTTCGGGCTTTGACGAGGGCCTGACGCCATTTCTGAGAAAGAGTCCCCGAACTGTGAACGCAAAGCGGGTTTGCTTGCTTACTTGTTCTTTCTTTTGTGGCTCTCACCCACTAAGGGAGATTGGCCAAGAAGCCGGTAATTAATGCAAGTAAATACCTATAGATTTTCTAGATTAGGGGAATATGATTACTGTGTTTTGACTGTGAAATCAATTTGGCGCAATGTTGAAAAAAAGAAAGAAAAAAAAGGGGGAGAGAAATAATAGAATTTGTTGAATGTCTGTGGTGGAATCGTTATATGAAAATCTCCTGAAGGTTGAATCATTGCAGTGTATCAGCTAAATACTAAGTGGCAGGTGACTAGTAACATTCGCGAGCTGATGGCTGACTCAGCAAGGTAATCTCTTGTGTGTATATATGAATTCGCAGAGAAGCCCCGAAGATGTTCCTGTCGCTATGTCCCATGAAATGGCCCCAAAAGACAAAATATTGGGAGTAATAAGTGATATTCCTAATTTTGTCTGAATAAAATTTCGAAGCAGTTTTTTCTATGATTTTTGAATCGGTGACATGTGATAAGAAAATGGTCGATATGTTCAGGTTCGTTTACAGCTTGAGCACACGGGGATGGCTCCAGACCAGACCTGTTTAAGTAGAAATTAAGAGGTGGTACACGGCACACGTAATTTTGTTACCAAGACTTCCAATTTACGAATTTACGCGTGGAACACCATTTATTATTCCATGTGAATTGCAGGTGCGAGAAATCTTGATTCGGTATCATGGTTTTTTGATGAGTCTTCAAGAAGGGAAAGTTTTCTAAACCTCGCTGCTGTTACATAAGCTGTAGGAGGCATGATATGCACAATCGGAAGATCAAGAGATGTTCGCGCAAGTTTGTCAGCCATCTCGTTTATAAATATACTACGATGGCCTGGCACCCATATCATTCGCACTAGACGAATGTTTGCTGGGATTTATGATTTAAAAGTCTCTAGTAGTGCTGATGTCGACGACGATGATAAGAATGAACACACGGAATACGAGTCAGTCACTATCACAGCTGTCGAATGAGTCGCAGGAAGTTTACGAATAGCTAGTATAACGGCCGTTAAATCCGCTTAAATATTGGTGTATAATCTGGGAGGCGTAATGAAAATGACCAGAATATTGAGAGAGAAAAAATACCCACACCTGCCTTCTCGCCACTCATAGATGCATCTGTTGCAATTACTGTATTAGTACCTAATTGAGACAGGTGTTGTTCTAATAAACCAATCAAATATTAGAGGGCAAGTGTTTAGCGTTCATGGGGAAGATATCGTCAAATTCTATTTGCACTTGGCCGATTGGTTTGACAGATGGTGTGATCTTGAATATATTAACATTTAAAGCATCTAGAAGTGTTTGAACAAATAGCACTTGGGGTGTACATACACGGGACCAATGCTCATTGAAAAAGACACCAGGCTCGGCAAAGAATACAAATTGTCGCCTTCTTAAAGTGGATTCAGAAAATTTTAAATAGGTGTTTACTGTTAAAATACGAAATCTGCAAGCAAGGGTGGGTATCCGAGCTTCTTGATACAAAACATTGTTAGCTGTGAATTTTGGCACACCTAAACAACTACGTAGGGCTTGCCCTCTAAGAAAATGAGGGGTTTATTTTGTATGCTGGTCCACCTAGAGAATAGTACACATCCGAATTCAAGAATCGGACGAACGTACATGCGATAAATCATGATCATCGTATCTCTGCGAAGACCGGAACGGAGGTGGCCAAGCCTACTTATCATTCGAACAAGCGCGTGTAGCCTTAATTTTAATATATTCAATGTGGTCACGCCAGCTCAGTTTTTGATCGTACAGTACACCCAGATATTAATACAATTAACCTGGGGTATTAATTTCTCGATGGTACTGAAGAGAAATAGTAACTGGTGCGTCCAACGGAAAAACTATTATAGCACTTTTAGTTATGTTCAGGTTCATATGAATTTTCTGAAACCAGGTTTCCAATGTTGCCACATAACACTTATAAAGTCGAATGTAGTGAATGAATATCGTTGTCAGATGCAAAGAACGCGATATCATCTGCATATACATATACGTGTACCTTATCACTCTGTGGTATTGAACTTACCAAAATGTTAAATAGCACAGGCGATAGAACAGAGCCTTGAGGAACACCTCTCGTTTGGCTATACTTCAACGTTGAAATACCTCGTTGGAAGCAATAAAATTTTCTGTCTTTTAAAAATTCGTATATCCAATTTGTTATGTACTGCGGGAACATAAGCTCTTTAGGACATTGATAAGAATAGCATGTTCAACACTGTCATATGCCTTGGCTAAATCAAGGGTTACTAGGGCCGCATATTGTCGTCTGTGCCGAGCAAGCATTATACGAGCCTCTAAATCAACATGCGCCCACCATATAAAGTAACCTGGTCTAAATCCAATCTAGCACGCACTGAGTATCGCATTATCTGTTTATGAACTTCGTAACTCTAATGTAAAGTATTCTTTCTATTAAATTAACTACGTGTGATGTTTAAAGCGATTGGCCTAATGTTATCTATCTGCATTCCTAGTCCCTGTTTTTTAAGAAGCGGTATTATTTTTGCAAGCTCCAGTCAGAAGGTATCCAACTATTTTCAAGTGATTAGTTGACAGCGTTAAGGAGGTCTTCAGGAAAGATGTCCGAATAATATTTTAACATTTCCGAAGTGACAGCCATCTGGTCAAGGACCTGTGTTTGGCAGAATACGAACGACGTGCGCAAGTTCATCCCTACTTACTTCAATAAAAGCATTTCCGAATAATGGTTTTGCACACTATATTTTGATTTGTGATGTGAATCTCTTCTCCAATTCTATTGCAATTTCCGTTAGTGTATTTTCCAAATCAGTTGGAGAAAAAATAACTGAGTCAATATTTACGTGTGCTGTAATAGCTTTACGATTACGGAGAAATCTGAATAGAGCTTTCTTGTTGCCACTCTTGGATAAGTAGGTGTACCGTTTTTCTTCATAATCATCTTTCGCTAATGAAACTGTTCTCCTAAAAGTAGCTTTAGGGGATAAATAAATTCTACAATTAGTCGGACATTGGTTGGTGAAGAGTTTTTACCATGCAGCGTTGCGGTGTCTATAATTTCTGGCGCAATCCGCATTCCACCAGGCAGATATGAATTTTCCCTTTGTTGAAGATATAGTGAACTGTGATTTTTAATTGTACACTTTAGGGTGGAACAAAGGCTCATAGCTTTCATACTTGTTTCCATATTAGGCGAAGGAAGACAGCGTTGACTGTAAGTTCTTTTTAAATTTAGAGTAGTTTACAAAACTTTGCACCTGGCGATCTACCGTCACTAAAGGAATGCTGACTTCAAATACCAGGGGGCAGTGATCACTACTTGTAGCAGTATCAAGAACAGTCCAAGACGATATTGTCACACTTGAGCTAGCAAATGTCAAGTCTAAGACGGACCTCGAATTACATCGAACGAATGTCGGAACTCTGGAGTTCCAACAAATAGGTTATTCCGGTTAGTCCAGTCCCACAACCGTTTTCCTGATGAATCAGTGCGGAATCCCCATGAAACGTGATGGGAATTGAAGTCTCCCGCAAATAGCATACTGTTTCTGCAAAAACTCGCAGTCACGTCAAGGGCTCTTTCATCTTGTATTCCAGCCGGAAAGTAGTTGTTGACTATAGATAGTGGCGCGCATCCGGGAAAGTGAATTGCCAGAACCAATACTTAATAATCGTGCGATATTTGTTGGTAAACTAAGTGTGCTTTATGGCAAATTTTGGATGAAATGAAAAACATTAATCCTCCACCACGTGAGTCTCGGTCCAGTCGAAAGCACTGATAGTCTTTTAGATAGAAGTTTTGATCAGCAAACAGCCAAGTTTCTTGTAAAATTATGACGTCTGGAGATTGTTGAGAAATTAGGTATAATAAGTCTGTAGTTGCAGAGAGAATTGAACGGCAGTTTCACTGAAGTACTCTAAGGTACCCTATGATATAAGCAAGCAGTAGCAACTGCTTGATCTAAGATACTATCTTTTAAGAAGTCTGCTTTAGTCCTAGGTTCCTTCACACTCTTTTTCGTTTTCGGATGAGAAGAATTATTAAGTTTGCTAGTGGGTGATCTGGTGCGTTTCAAAAGGCGAGCATCCATATCTACATCCTGATTAATTATTGATTCTGAATCAGATATACCTTCCTGCTCAGTTGTGTTAGGACTGGAAA
This sequence comes from Rhipicephalus microplus, assembly GCF_013339725.1. Classification (NCBI taxonomy): domain Eukaryota; kingdom Metazoa; phylum Arthropoda; class Arachnida; order Ixodida; family Ixodidae; genus Rhipicephalus; species Rhipicephalus microplus. The sequence goes on from NW_023611786.1 coordinate 7,288, forward strand.
GCAGTGCCTCATTATCGTAGAGACATCTGACTGATGTTGGCAGGTTTACTAATTGAGGCACTAGGAGGTTGGATACGCTTAGTTATTCGATCAGATGCACCCGACATCTGTGAATCCATAGTACTATTGAGTGAGTCGGACAGATTGAGTAAAAATTTTTCTAATACTTTTTCTACGGCCTTTTTTACCATAGCAGAAATAGACTGAGAAAGTGATGCATCCATAGAAAGAGGTGGACGAGCTGCTATACCGGCATAACCCGGACTCCTGCTTTAAATTTCTGCAATTGCTTCTCTACGAGAGCATCGTCTCCTTTCAATGATTTCAATCACCTGAAGTTTCTTTGATCTTGCAGGGCAGTTAGGATCGTCTGCAGCGTGATTCGCCTTGCACAAACAGCATGTCTTATTGTCTGATTGACACTCAGCAGTACTATGACCAGCCCCGTATATGGCTCCGCATATGCGGCATCGAGTCTCCGATCGACAACCTTTAGTACTGTGTCCAAAGCGCCGACATTTAGCACAATGCAGCGGACGGGGAGCCAAAGCTTCGACCTTATAGATAAGCGGCCATGCCTTGATCTCCGAAGGGCGATCTGTTCCAGGAATGTGGCAATTACAGTTTCAGTGGGAACTTTCTGTTGGTTTTCCTGTTTTGGTACAGCGGTAAACAGAAATAACACCTGCTGAGAAAAAGATGTCCGAGACTTCTGCTGGGCTTAGACTTGCCTCTACCCCCCAAATCAATTCTTTGCAGCAAGCTAGATGAGGTGGCATAAAAGAGCTCACCGGATGTGATGCTAAAGCAGTGCACTTCAGAAGGTCTTGGATGGAGGCCTTGTCTGGTGAGCAGCATAGTATCCCCCCGCGTCCAAACTGACGAACCTCTGTTATCAGTAGAGAGTGGGGAGTGATCGCACGAAGTTCCGTTTGGATTGTCTTGGGGTTTTTCATGCGGATGAACCCACCGGTGGTCGGCACCAAAGCGATAGGAACGCTACGGGTTCCATTATGAAGAAACAACTCCAGGGGAAGATCTTGAGGGGGAACAGAGGCTGACCAGAGGGCAGGCCTCTGGCCCGGAGAAGAAACAGACATGAAATAAGAAGAAGTTACACTTATCAATGCACTAAAACAGTTGCGGAACAAGAGGTAGATCCAATAAATAAAATAAAAGTAACCGCCGGCTACTTGACCGCAACCCTGAGGATGGAACAAGGAACGCAGCCGCAGGCACCCGATCGTAGCCGGAAGCCCTGTTGCCTGTTAAGCGGGTTATGCGTTCGCGTGAGCACGTGCTCCTAACTTCAACTTCTTTAGGGCCTCCGGACGACCTCGCGCTGAAACAGTGAAGTTCATAAGCTATGGTGGAATGCGCAGTTAGAAAGAAAATTAAGAGGAGACATTTCACACAAAATCTCCAATTACGATATGTGATATAGAACTACGAGAAAGCACAAGAGAATATTAGATCCACCAGAGTGACTTGTTGGGCGAGTTGGTTCATTTTTAACTAGCTTATGGTGCGAAAAAAAAACACGAAAGAAGGACAAGCGCATGTTCCACTTGTCCTTCTTTCGTGTTCTTTTTTGCGCTATGAGCTCGTTAATTAGATCCACCATAGAGTTGAGAGAATATTCTCAATTAATTAAAACCACCAGCACATTTCTGACATCATCTCACTCCAGAAGAGGAAAAAAAATCGTCCGCCGAAATATATATGCATTTTTTGCTCACTCTGACCTAGACCTTTTGATTATCTTTTTGGATCACTGAGAATTTCTCGATAAGAATTGGAACAAAAGGCACTCATGAAACAAAAGCATAGTGGCCAATATGAGCTATGTATGATTTAGCAAACCAGTTTACGCAAGGTCATCAAGAAAAGAGACCACATTAGTGACGTACGAGCCACTCTTCAAACATAAATGGAATATCGTATGAAGCATATGAGTGTCATTTAGGCAGCCATCCTTAAAAGATTATTAATAATGTGTGGGATTTAACGTCTCAAAACTGCCATATGAGTGATTTTGAGGGACGCCATAGTGCAGGGCTCCGGAAATTTCGACCAGTTGCGGTATTTCAACGTGGAACCAAATCAGAGCACACGAGCACACAGCATTTTCGTATCTACGAAAAATGCAGCCACCACAGCCGGGTATCAATCCCGCGACCTGCGGCTCAGCAGCCGGGTGCCTTAGCCACTAAACCACTGCGGATGCACATCCTTAAAAGATTGGCAAACAAAAATTTAGTTATCTGTAGTCTATGAATGCTTCAGAAATTAGTTTTATTTTTAATTTTCATTACTCTGTCTATATAATAGCTGCCTGTGCAATCGTTTTGAAAAAGAGAGTCTATAGCACTTAGAACACATTTATGTAATATATACGAGACTCGAGACAACGTGCAATTGCCTTTAGAGCTACAAGTATCAGCATCAGAATAGCACTTAGGCACATGCCGTAAAGGCCGTGTCAGAGAGGTTATTTTGCATATATGTATTGTGGAATCTTTCCACCATAGTTTCCTACCGTTTTTATGTTTCACCTTTCTGATTTTTTTATTTACTGCGATTTCGTTCTCTTATTGTTTGTTGCTATTCTACAGCGTTTAATTTCTCTTTATAATATACGGCGTCTTCAGTCCCCCTACTGGGCATCAGCCCATTTCTCTTAGGAGACAAAACAAACAAAACAAGAAGAACGAAACTGTCTCTCCAAAGGGTTCGCACACGGGCTTCCGTTCCATGACATGGCCACGTCAGGAAGGCTGCAGCTTCTCAACATGAGTCTTGCCAAGCAAGCGGTAGACAAGCTTCGAGCGTGAGCCTTTTCATCGCGTAGCTCACAGTCCCAGTTCACATCCCTGTGGCGCCATCGATTCAGCCCAAGCAGCGGCAACTCTCGGATCATCCCCGGCCGGCTCCCGCAGAGGATCGGCGTCATGCGCGGCGACGCTGCTGCTGCTGGCGTGTACAGTGCGTCGGCTCTTCAAGGAACTGACGCGCACTTACTGTCACGAGCTTACTACACCGCAGACTTCCATGTAGCCACCCAGCACGAGGGGGTGTCCTGGGCACCAAAGGTGAGCAGACATAGCGACATCACACGTTTTCAGTTGAATTGGCTTTTCTACGCAGGGAAAAAAGGTTTCGCCACCTTTAGCCACGAAGCATGATGCAAAGCTTACGCCGGATAAATACGTGGTCGGCTGAAGCATACAATGTGCCGTGTCATCTATATTACGGCACAATACACGCGAGGATTCACTGATGCGAGCTTGGTATAGCGTATAGAGTCACTAAGCTCCGCCATCCTATAAACTCGGCGTACATAATGAATTTTACACTGGAACCTGCCAATACAGAAATCGCGAAAAAGAGGAACAGGGAAGCAGTGTGATGTACTGTATAATTCAGTATAAACCTATTTAAAATCTTATCGCATGCGAATATGGGCAAGCATGTTTACTACACGGCACCGCCTCACAATAATGCAAGAAAGGCGGCTTCACGGCAGCACTTGGGTTATTTTTTTTTTCCTGCGGTGTTAGTTTTTAGGGATACGACTTAAAGCCAGGGGTGCGTTATAAGCGAGAAAATATGGTCTTCATGCAAATGGCACTGTTAAAGAAAAAAATTACTGTTTACTCACTGAACACATCGATCACTGGCATAAAGCTTTTTTGGTGGACAACCTATATACTTCTCGTTGCGTTTCATTCTAGCCAATATTCGATGTATGAAGCGTCTCAGCCATTTTTGTTTGATGCAGCCATATTAATGTAAGGACATGAAATCAATGTGGTGTTTGCAAATATTTCAACAGAAAGTATAATTCGGCTTACCAGTGTTCAACATAACTATAGGCCAGTTTGACTATAAGGTGCATAAGTAAGCTTTTAAGAAGTATACCGTACTCAAGGTGCCCTCGGAGTAAATTCTTATACACAGGTGGCGTTTTTTTGAGTAATTGATGAAACAAAGGACGAAACTACCACATTCCAATACTCGCAAAGTTGTACGGTTTAGTTTGGCGGAAATTATGTGCAAGACATATAGTAAATACACGTCTCCTAAGTTGGTTAACCTTAATTTTAGCACTTGGAACTGTGCTGTGCTTCACGTTACACTGCAGATTATATGATAGGAAAGATGACGGTGAGGTGATGGCTCTGCCGTTAGTGTTACAAAGTTTTATTTATAATGAGAAATTCATCACAAACAGCACAAATTCACAGTTCAGTCAAGGACCATTAGCTATTTCCTTTTCTTGAGAGAGAGACACGAATTAGGGCTTGTTACCCCATTTCTATGAGCTCTTCGATCCTTACCCTTCTGATAATTATTCTGCTATGAAAACAGCTTTTATTGTAGTTGACAATTAATATTGAGTTATTCATATATCTCCACAACTACTCCAGGTTGCCCTGATGGTCACGGCACTCGCTGCGATGTTCTTGATTGGCATCATCGGCCTCTTCATAATGAGCAAAGACATTAGTGCGAATATTCTGGCCCACGACGACTACAGGGTAAGTGAGTATGATGGCTTCGATCCTGCCTCATCGAGGAGTCCTCTCCGGATGTAAGAGTACGCGAAAAGACCATTGCCGGTCGCCGTGAAACGGCTTCAACGCGTCGCGGTACGGTCAGCGCATCGAAAGCCACACTCGGGTCATCGACGCCGAGATCAGACCAGCACCACCACGGACCCAGGTACGCTGATGACGGGGTGTCTCAAACCACCGACAGGGCGACAGAAGCGCCGGCAGCAACGGCTCTTGGATCTGCTGAAAGAACGGAGGAGGCTGCTGCGAAAACGGATACTGAGGTAAGTACGAATAAACCTCTTTCGAGTAAAATGAACGTCACACAAAGAAGGCTAACGCGACATAGTGCTAACAGCAAACTAAATTTATTGCTTCTTGGCCAGCACCAATGCGACATAATTATGAGTGAAATATGCAAAACAAAAAAATTGATAAGCTTTCCTCATCGCATATGCACATTATTAATTTTCTTGGCGTACAAAACAGCAAGGACATCTCTGTCCCACCTGTTATCTCGTTCCTGGACTAAGCAAGTTTTGACGCATCATAGTAGGGCTGACATTCCTGTTACTCGCGAGCGTCTTCATGCCTGCTGGCTTAAAAATCACCATGTAAATGATGAGTAGCACCTATAGATTTGCCTAAGCTTCGTGCTTGAGGCTTTGAACGCACTCGTGACTTTATTTATCGTTGTGTTATAGATCAATTTAAAAAAATAACTAGATCATATCCTTCACGTGAACTGATTTGAAGTGGTCCAGCTGAATGACTGAAGGTGGTGAAGTGGGACTGCTAATCTTTCACGGAACTTCGTCTTGCAACAAATCGGCTGCAGGCCGCCCAATGCCACAAGGAGCGTAGGCACCGTACAGTAGAGTTCTCAGTGTCACTGCAGCACCAGAATGCAATGCCTAGCGATGAAAACACGCAATAATGATACGGGGTCAGTCAAAATGGAAAGCGATTCGGGCGTCTCTCTCCATGTATGATCGAACGGATTGTAGCACGGATACATGAAGGATGCATGCGCGCGTTTGTTTTCGCACGCCCGTAGGAGCCAACGTCAGCGAACTTGGGATTGTTGTGACCTGGGTTTGCATGCACTGGAGGTCCGGGATGAAGTTGGCGAGGCAGGAAGAAGAGAGACTTGAGGATTTATTTACATTATATACAAGGTGAGCTCTCGAAAAATGAAGAGCCCTTTCTTACATGGCAAGCTTTCAAATCTGGCATTCCTCTACATGGCGCTCATTCGAATGAGCCGGGTGCCTCATTATAAAGGGTATGTGCTCCTTAGATCCCTAGATCAGGGAACACGTGCCAATGGTACTGTCCATTCACAGATCACACTCAACTGGCGAGGAGGACGAGCATGCAGAGCCCACGTGAACGTCCAATATTGAGGCGTGACTCCGCAGTCTAAGGTGGCGCCAGCGGGGCTCTTCCTCGACGTGTGTGTGCCACTGGTCGAGGGGTCCCAAGCTCATGACAGCATACTTCAAAGGGTCCGCCGAACTGCTCGCTTAATTAGCGGGGCGATTTGCGGCGGCTGCCGCGGTCTCTTCCAAAGAAGATGCTGTATTTGTTGTCCTCTCTCGAACGGCTTACGGCGTCGTGGCGACACGACGTCTCACCCCCCGGCTAGGAGGGACAATGCCTGGCGGTCATAGGCAGCCGGTCGGTCGGTTACTTGTTTGAGGATCCAAAGAGCGCCACTCCCTCGTCAGCTCTGGCGCCAGTCACAATAGGATGGGCTAGTGCGGGCCACGCAGCTCCCTTTGATCAGTGTACGGCGCCCATAAAGAAGGAAGCGTAGGCAATTCCCTGTACTGCCCATCATTGCCACGCTGTCTGAAGCGTATTATGTTGCAGCTGCCACAGACACGAGCGATATAGTTCTCCCTGTTGTGCATTAATAAAAAAAATCACAGTATATCCAGGGACTGAATGCTGATGAGTTGGGCGAAGCGTTAGTCAGTCCGTTCGTTCTTGATTCCGCCAGTGTGTGCATCCGTCCGTCCATCCGTGCATGTGTCCGACCGGCCGTCTGTGTGTCCGTACATCTGTCTGTCTGTCTGTCCGTTCGTCTGTGCTTGCATCTGTCTGTCTGTCCGTTCACCTAGTTAACTTTCTAGGTACCGCCACCTCGCATCTTTTTATCATATAAAAGTACCACCATCCAGCGGACAATCCTATGACAAAACGAGACGTGGCTACTTGCTACTACTACTACTACTACTACTTTTACTACTACTACTACTACTTCTGCTGCTGCTGCTACTACTACTACTACTATACCCGGCGACAACTTTTCTTGGCACTGAAGGGAAAGCTACGGAGGCGGAGCTTCTACACATGTAATACTATGCGAAGTAGTCCGTTTTGGCGCACGTCTTGCCACACCATGGAGGAAGGAAAGGTAAGGAGAGGGCATGCCCAGCCGGTGCAGGGCGTAAAAAATGTGGTGGAAATGACATCAAGATGGCCATATTCACTAGGCACAATGGCGGCGTTGCTATGGTTACGTGTTGCGCAGTGGAGCTGGTCTAGCAGTGAGCGGCCGCGGCTGGCGGCGGAATGAGTGCCGCCCCAGGTCTCGTGCTGAGCCGTGGCGGACAATATCTGTGCTCTGCGCCGCGTTATTGGTTACGCAGTGTTCTCCTCGCTGTTACATTACTCTTAGCAACGTTTACAAATCCCTTTGTCCATCACGGGGTTTCAACAGTGTGTAGAACAAGTGCATATTCATGTGTCATGCGGCGGATGACCCGGATGAAGCAGTTAGTGTTCAGCGAAATTGCGTTGGGCACCATGACGAAGCTGAATGACGACGAACGCCTTGCAGGTCAGTGACGGTTGAGCAGTGCTGCTGCTTCTGACAACGGACGACGCTGTTGAGCCCAGCAAGACGCCGTGAGGACCATGTGCACATACGTAGTTTCGTGTTGTGTGTGTACAGTAACAACTTGCATGTGCGTATTAAAACACCTTTTCTGTTCCGCTTGGTACACTCTACACCAGCATTGCATGTAATCTCAACGTAACAGCAACCACGTTCAACTGTCACTAGCACCGTGCTCAAAGTCACCACGGTCGCAGAATGCTGACGCCGGTGAGTTTCACGCGGAACACGGACACAGTGGCAGGACGCTGCGTCGGCCACGTGGCGGAATGCAACCGTAGAAGGCGCACGACCGATCGTGTTGTCTTTACAGTTGCTGAATCAATGACGTGAAAGCACTCGCCATTGTCAGTGCATCTAGCGCGCGTTCTCTCGTAGTTGCTTCGTTGTCAGCGAGCTGTTACTCCCTGTTATTACTCGGATGAAGCGATTTCGCTGAAGGTGTACCGCTGGCTCGGAGTGATGAGCCCCGTTTCATTAGTTTCGGATCGTCACGACACACACGCTGCGCAGCCCACGTGCTTTCCAAGCCGGAGAGGGAGTCGCGCCTTCTGCTTCGCATTTATATGTAAACAAGAGAGGAGAATTTGCCTAGTGAATATGGCCGACTTCTGGCTTCATCGCGGCTTCCCAACGAGTGACGTCAGGGCCTCTCCTCCCCTTTCCTTCCTCCGTGCGCCACACTATGAAAAGTGACGGGGGCGCACCATCAGCGTTTCATGTAGACGAAGACGCCGCTTATCGTTTGAGGTGCAAGAAAAAAGGCGGGACTTTCTCGCGCGTTCAGAAATGCGAAGTCACAACGAATAAACTCACGAGGTCACAACGCGAAGTCACAACAAACCATACATCTAGATTTAGGGGCTTTGCCCCTAAAAAACTAAAGATGTATGGTTCAGAGCCCCTTGCAGGCAAAGCTTGAAGCCATGCATACATACGCCTTACAACGCGCCCTCGCGTGATGTGCCCACTCGGCGTCGCGTCGCGTTTGAATGAATGGAAAGGACACGCAACTACGTGTACGTGCGCGCCCTCTGCCTACAGGAAAAGCGCGCGGATAGCAAGACAGCCTGCCACGCGCTGACGCATTGTAGCGCGTATGGTTTGGACTCCCACCAATCTTTTCTCCCGAAGCAGACACCAAAGCACGGCTGTTACGTCGCTTTGCACAAGTACTGCGTCAAAGTGCGCGACGAGTACTACTACCAGCCGGCGGTGAACGCGTGCGTCATGACACCCACCGACAGCACCGTCGTCTGCAACCACAGCCGCAACAAGTTCGTCTCGCACGCCAGCTGCCGGAAGAACTGCGTCGAGAGCGCAGTGCCGGCTGAAAAGTGCTTTCATACAGCCACTTTCTCAATGTGCACCAGGTATGCAGTTCAAGGATGCATGACACGTCTGTACGCCTCAGATAATTACGGCATTCGTTAAGCCGGGAATAAAACAAAAGTGATAAATAGAGAAGCAATAACTGACAGAAGTCAACCCCTTCGCGTACACTGAGTGAGAGAAAGAGAGAAATATTATTTATTTGCACACATTGACAATGATGGAGGTGGAAGCTTTGGCCTCTTACCCCGTTCATTCCCCTAGCCGTCGGCCTTGGGATTCGGTAGTGGTCAGGGCGAGAGCGATGACTTCACGTTGTTCTTCGACGTCGTGGCTGCATGATAAGGCCTCCCAGGATTCTACGTTTTTGCTTGGATAGTTGTAGTACACTGAGTACAAAGGGAGTTTAGAAAAATGCGTAAATGAGTTTTGTAAATAAACGGAGAAAGTTAGCAAGTACGGTGAAAATGAAGAAAGTATCGATCAGCAAAAAAAGAGAAAAAAAAGGAAGGAGACTTCAGCACAGTCAGAGGTCATGCAATTGATCTGGCGTTGTTCATGTATTTATTAATGGAAACAAAATAGTTAAAAAAGTAAAATGGGTTAAAAGAAACAAAAGTTCTGATATGATCACAAGATATTCAACATTATGGTGTTGATATCTCAGTTGTGAGTCGACAGACGTCCTGTCTTTCCGTCTGCTATCGTCCCTGTCTATACCTGAGTAAAAAATCCTTTTTCAAGTTGATACTTCTCCACAAACGATATATCGCACTTGTCTGTCCTTTGGTGGTTGTTCTTAAGTGTCTTCATGCTTACCGTAAAATGGCACTGAAATATATTAGAATACACTTTTCCTAGGATGAACTATGCACTGGAGTACCGCATTGGAACCAGAAAGTGAACCCGTACTTTGTTAAGCTTTGCATGATTTAGTGCTATTTCACAACCAGAACTGTTCTAAATTTTCATGAATTATCTGAGATCAATGCAGAATGATTACTGCATAGAAGCGTGACGGTTTAGGTTAGTTGATAGGTCATGACGTTTGTTATAGCATGAGCTCAGAACGACGATCTAATGACAAAAAGACAATACAGTTTCCCTCTAGTACAGCCGAACGAAACTGTATGGCGCACCGTAACTTTTTTGATGGGCTAAGCTCCTCTTAGTCTAACCTTGTCACGCGTCACGCGTAACCGCGAGAAGAGACGAAAGAGAAAAGAAGGCAGCGTCTCCCAAACAGTGTAATAGATGGCGATGTCCCACAGAAGTACATACTGAAGTTGAGTGAGGATATTCTAGATGGCACTGTAGGGCTACTCTCCGAAACGCTGCTGCGCGCGCTTTGCCTGAGTGCTCGGGGAACGAGTGACTCTCTGTCTCTGAATCGTCGCCGTACATAGCGGATCGTTGGTGGGGCATGAACGAAACAAAGGGTTGGGCGCGTTGAAGAAGCTTGCGCTCGGCTTCCTTGGCGCGCGTCTCGTCGGTGCTACCCGCGCGCCGTCCGCATTCTTAAACGCGATCAGACGCATGCATGGACGAACGGATGGACGGATGGACGGACGCTTCGCCACACTCATCATTATTCACTCCGTGGATATTCAATGATTTTTCAGCGCTCAACTTTGTGTCCCTTCGTGATCATTCTGAGCTCATGCTGTAACAGTCGTGATGACTTACCAACTAGCCCTAACCGCCACGCTTCATTATCATTGCGTCATCTTGCAAGTCATCAGCATACCAAGCTGCGCTCAGCGCGATCCCTTTCATCCTACAGCGAAACCACATTTAACAATTTCCAACGTATGATTCATATTCTTACTCTAACCTATGGTTATTAATAATTTGATGGACATTCGCAGTCGCAGGAAAGTAAGGTCGTCTTAATTTTTCAAGAGGAGCCTCAGACTAGTCGCTTCAATAAGAAGAGCGTAATAGAGTGCCCTCATCGCACTCGTCCTTGACGTATTTACAATAAACAAAAATAAATAGTAATAATTATTGTTGGGCTTTAACGCCCCGAAACCACTATACGGTTACAGTGAAAGCCATAGTGGAGGGCTTCGAAAATTTCAACCACCTGGGGTTCTTAACGTGCAGAAAAATCTAAGCAATTTCGCCTTCATCGAAAGTGCGGCCGCAGCGACCGGCATCTGATCCCACGACCATAGGGTCAGCAGCTGAGTGCCTTAGTCCCTAGACCACTGTAGCGGGGCGGTATTGTATACGCGTGCAAGCACACCTTTCTATTAACAAAGCCGATATCTTACTAGAGTTCAGTTAACTTCTTGCATTGACGCCCGCGAACCACAGATTATATGTACGTGTCCTCTCGTCGCAGGCATGACGTGCGCCACAAGTGGTGGTACTACGACGGCTCCCGATGCCAGTCGTGGAACTTCCCGCTGGGTGCTTGCCCTTCGCTGACGGACGCTGATGGTGGAGAGGCATTCACCAGTAGGCATGAATGCACCGAACACTGCGAGGTAGCTGGCGACCAGCAACAACCCCACTTGAACCGCCGCTGCATACCACCGGTCAGGGAGCCATGCACTGCTCACCAACTTCGGTAGGTGTCACCAGCGGCGGTGCTTGCTTTAATTGTCGCAATCGTAAGCAGTTCACAGACGGTATCGAGTTTCGCATTTGTTTTTTATCTTCCTTTTCTGAAGTTGAACGTTGATTTTATGCTTAGCGTGTTAAAGGATGATTGTTAAAGGGATTGTGGTGGCCGCCAACAGCCCGAGCCGAAAAAAAAGTGGCAGTTCTCCTCTCATAACCAATTCTCCCTTCTTCTACTCGGCTCCTTCACCTCGAGGGCAAGAAAAGAACTGCGGGAGTGAACAGAAAAAAAAAACAAAGAAGTCAGTGGAAAGTGGAGATCCTCACCGTGCAGTTGTATTTCTTTGCCGCGCGTACTCGTGTCCAACCCATAGGGTACCGGATGAGGCTTACCGCCATTTCAACATATCGACGTCATGCAGAGATCAACTGAGGCACCAGCCATTTCCGCCATCGACACCAAACTCCCGTCGTTTTGGACAGTAGAGCCGCATCTTTGGTTCCTGAAGGTGAAGTCACGATTCGGTGCTTGTCAAATTAATGCTGTATTAACAACATATGACCAAGCGGTTGCTAGCCTATTACCGAAAATATTCAACGAAGTACGCAATCCACTCCTCGGTCCACTTGCAGAGAATACGTACAAAACAGTCAAGCATCTGCTCATCGGGCGTCTCACACCTTCAGAGCCTCAAAGTCTGCAAAAGGTACTTCACGCTGCCGAGCTCGATAACAGGACCTCCAGTCAATTATCGAGCCATATCAGACGGCGCACTGTTACGCAGCCAACAGTGCCTTCAACGCTGGCAGCACACTGCTTTGTGAGCACGCAAAAAGAGTAATCATCTTGTCACGGTTCTTCAAGTAACCTATACACTGCTTATTTGTTTAAATGTAGACATAAGCCGTTAACATTGAGTGGATGATTACTCTGAATGTAATACCACTGTCACACGTGGCAGCTCAAGTGCACCTTGTGCAAGTCCCCTTACGCTCAGAGCACCGCTTTGGAGGTGTGCAGCTACACGAGAAAGTGAAGTGTACTTTGGAAATAATAGCAGTAGCAACCAGCGGAGAGTTCCGCAACACAAATTTATTTTTGCTGCCTTCCCTCAGCGCCGGACCATGTTGTCTTCGTGGAAGTGACCCCAATGGCACACGCCACCGCAAACTACTAGAGAACGACTGACCTGAGCATGTGCACGGAAGCAAACAACGCCGCGGACGCAGCCGTTGCATATACATAGTATGTGCATATTCCCCAGGCAGACGTGACAGGAAGCTGCTCGATCACAAGAGTAGCGAGGTTTTAGTTCTAGTATGACTTCTTTCATCACACAGCAGTATTCATCATAACAGCAACAGATGTTAAAATACAATGAGCGCCTCTTTATACCATAGCGTATTTATGTGCAAGCCACTGCTACCGAAGCTGAACATTCTGTCACACCGAAGGGACGTTGGCAAACACCCTTGCCGGCATTGTGTACTTTGCAGTGAGTGACACTGAAGTTTTTCGTGTGACAGCGTGCTAATGTCACTCGTGGCGAAGTACACTCGCTCAAAGTGTATTCAATTAAGTTACCGCTTATATACAACAAGGGTATAATTACATTTTAATTTCAACGCACGTTGTTACCATTCTAACCTGTGGTTGTCCTCAGAGGCCAGTGACTTAAAGTGAACCTGCTCAAAACGAAGGGCAAGCTATTTACCACGTGGCCAACTTCATGTTTTCGCATTTGAAAGCCCGTACAAAGGCGAATTGCTCTGAAGGAAAGTTGCAATATTTGGAAATAACGTGAAGTCCTTGAAGGCGAAAGCCTTAGGTATACCTCGTCAAATACAATAATTGACCATCGGCTGCAACACGAGTGATGCATAAGTAATAATGTGATGACGTCACTATGACGTTCGGCATGACGTCATCGCTTGGCCAAAGGTGAGCTAATTACGGAGGCTGCGCAAAACCGAGCGAGCTTCAGAAGGCTTTCTTAAGGCAGCATATCACAGTATCAATACATCCACTGGGAAAACAAACAATGGCTTTGGGCCGAGAGTCAAAAGAACGCTTAAGAGACCCCGTGTTAAAGTTCCTCGCAGCCCCACACGAAGTACAATTCTTTTGCTTTTCCTAAGAGATAAATCACTCAACCACTGTTATGATGCCGGCGTATTTTTAGGCAGCTGTGGTGAACTAGAACGCGTGAAATCAAATTTTTGCATATCTGGCACTAGCCAACGTGAGGCTATCGTGTTTCCAACACGTTCGCGTTCAAGAGCAATTGCCCTGTGTCAAGACGTTTGCTGTTTGCGCAAAGCCCACAGTAAATACAACACTAGCCCTGGAATGAATAACATTGACCAAGTTTTGACTTACGTTGGTTGGCAAGGTAATGTAATTAACTATTATAATAACTATTATAACAAACGCATTACTGTTGTGAATCACGACGAAAGTTCTGTGGCGCATATGATGTCTCTTTCTTCCTTATTCTAAATGCTAGGTTTCCGTACTCCACTATCGGAGTTCCCACTGCGGGAAGCGGCACCTTCCGCTGCGTCAAGGCATCGGGAGCCGTCCTCGCACACCACCGCTGCCCAACTGGCGATAACCAATTCCGAACGAAGGACGACTGTGCCAAAATGTGCATGCATGGCTCATGACTACGCGCTTTATACCCCCCCCTCCCCTATGCAGTATATTCCCGTAACCGTCTCACTCGTATTTCTTGTGTTGTGAATCAAAATACGCAGCAATAAATGTTATGTTATCACACAATTAACTCAAGAGTTCCTTTGTCATTACAGTAAACTTGTAACAAATATGTCTACACAACGTGAAAGTTTTCGTTTATTGAAAGAAAAGAAAATTCGAGTGGTTTCCGCTGTTGTGCGATCTCTGCATAGTTTTTGACACGCAAATAGTGGGGGACCTCTGTAGTCGTTTATATGGGCCTCAAGTCGGCAAACGCTTGGAACGTACCATGGTATCCACTGATAATTATTATTAGACATTGGTAACTTCAAGGTAAGCACAATGTGTTGATTCATAAATGGCACATCTTATCATTGAAATAGGCGATCAAAGAAGGCTAAGAAACAAACAAAATGGATTGGAACAAAAATCACAAATATGAGTAAACTTTCGATGAAGCATTAAGTACAACTGCGTGTAATAATAACAGGGCGTCGGCAGGATTAAGTCTTTTTGAGGTGGGGGTGGAGGGGTGCGTGTGCAAATTCGTTGCATCGCGTTAAGGGTGGCGGATGTTCATCGGCTTAAATGGTAAGAACGAGGCACCGCATTGTCCACAAAACACGAAGGACAAATCTTTTTTAGACACACATGTAGATGGCGCAACTTTCTCAGTGATGGACGAAGTGGTATTTCTAGGTGGCGTCGGCCGGAACGGCAACAACTAATGCGAGGCCACACTTGGCGCGAGAGGCGAGGTGGAAACCCTAGGCAGCCGCGGGGGTTTATGTCCACCACTCCTTTTCCAAGGATGGGCGAGACATCTCGTACGTGTGAGGAAGAATTGGGTCACTCGTCGCGAGCACCAGTGAGAACTTCGCTTGAGTTTCAAGGTGAGAACTTCGCTGTTGCGGCAGCATTTACTGCGAAGCAACTCTTTGACTAGCCTGTGTAACGCTGTCCCTCCATACAATGCACCGCAGGTGTTGGCGCGGTGCCAAGTAGGTCAGACCACTGCTAGGCGTTGGCGTCACGCTCCCCTCGCTGATGTCACTCTCTTGCTTGCCACGAGCTCGCTGCTACGCCCGCATCTGCCTGCCTTGTCCGTTCACCCGTAACACATGCAGCGACCAACGCTCACTACACCCCCAAATCGTCGGTTCACGCGCAATAAAGCTGACGCGCGCCTAACGTACGCGCTGAAATATGTCTGTACGTGTCACCTACAAGACCTATGCTAGCCATAGCTTCAAACGAAACTCGCAGCGCTCACAACAGCAACCGCGTTTGCGCCGTACAACCCGTGCGCAACGCTGCTGCTTCGCACCCCATCAGGGATATTTTCGGCGAGATGGTCTTTTTTGTTGTTAGGCTAATTGGTCTACGTTCACAACTTTTTAGCGTGCTAAACAACACATTCACAAGAAAAGCTGCTGGGCCTACGCGGAAGGTGCCGCACAGTCACAGTGAAAGAAGAGCGGCCTTTCAGAGCCTTTTCTAAACACTCATTGGGTAAGTGCTGAAAGCACACTTGCTTGATGCCCACTACGACCTTAATAATAGAGATTTTAGGGTAGTTGGCCGACATTCGCTATGCTATTTTTTGTCATTCTTCTGAGAAGCGTGGTGTCCACTAAACTATTGCGAGGAATTTCGTCCCAATAGCTTATGCAGTGGCTGACAACAATGATGAATTATGCCTGAAGTGGGTATGTGCAACAGCTAATAGATGAACAAAAACAAGGTTTTGTAATGGGTTGGAACTTTTGTAATGGGTGGGAGCACCCACCCGTTACGCTGTTCGCATTGTGCGACGATTGCAGGCTTGTTCTTTCGCTGTTTTAAAACGTTTTACAAGTCGCATTAACGCGATTGATTTCCTGACATCAAGCCTGCCTAAAGCAAGTTTGCCAACAAGTCCGAGTTGTGATCTTATAACAGCTTTCGCTGTAAAAACAGGGGACAGAACGCCACCAAGCACTAATTTACTCGATACCTTGCGTTCTGTCCCTTGCACTGCGCAAAGGACACGACACCAGCAAACTTGTCATGTTGGTGTTTTTATGATTTTAGAGGAGTGTGTACAAAATATTTGAGCATTGCCCGATCATCGCCGAGCAAGCTCCTCTAACATCCTTCACTTAGTGGATATGGTGGCGATTTTTAAAAGAGCATATAATAAAGACTTAGACATATGAGACTTCCTTTCGGTCACTAGTTTTTGATTTGTCAAGTGACAGAACATACACACGAGATAGTTCATTGTTAAGTATTCCTTTAGATTTTTAACCACCTCCTGTATCTAGGCTTCTGCGAATAATGGATTTTAAGTTCAAAATGAATAGCGATTTTATTCCAATTATATTAAATCGAGTTCGAAGAGGAGATACCACATATAAAAATTAGCCCATTTGTCACGACTAGCGATCAAATTCTAAGCGAATGAGCAGAATTCTAAGCTTTTATGAGCAGAAATGAGAGGTTAAGGAAAGATTTTATAGTGTTGTTAGGTGCCTATATATGCCTACTTGTGGCGTTCGCGCCAAAACGCTTATAGGTGCCTATAAATGTCTCTTTTTCAAATGCGTGCCTACGTGAGCACAATCTAAGCTGCATTTTCATTTTAGAGTGCAGTTTGATACCATTGTTCGTGTTACCGGCAACACTGCCCCGCCGCGGTGGTCTAGTGGTAAGGTACTCGGCTGCTGACCCGCAGGTCACGGGTTCGATTCCCGGCTGCGGCGGCTGCATTTTCGATGGAGGCGGAAATGTTGTAGGCTGGTGTGCTCAGATTTGGGTGCACGTTAAAGAACCCCAGGTGGTCGAAATTTCCGGAGCCCTCCACTACGGCGTCTCTCGTAATCATATGGTGGTTTCGGGACGTTAAACCCCACAAATCAATCAATCAATCAACCGGCAACACTGCCGATTAGGAACATTACGGGGTTCAAACTATCAACGACAGGAAAATGACTGCTAGCAGTCGTAAAATGGGACGCGCCGGCAATCTTGCAGCATACGGGTGCAGTGCAAGGCTACATGAAGGAAGTCGTGGCCAGCGTGCGGATTTTGTGTCCGTTTTTCGAGACTTCCCGAGGTCTGTTGGAAAGAAAAACATTTGCGAAGATTTACACGACACTGTGCTCCCCATCTCACTGCCCAGAGATAATATTCACCTCTAAGCCACGCGGCGCTCCCGACCCGCACATCGCCGGATGGACTACCGGCTGCGGCGGCTGCCGTTGTGATGCAAACGAAAATGCTGTAGGCAAGTGTGCTTATATTTGGGTGCACGTCAAAGAACCCCAGGTATTCGAAATTTTCGGAACCCTCCACTATGGCGTCTTTCATAGACATATACTGGTTTCGGGATGCTAAACCTCACACATCAATCACCCTGCGCTCCCACAGCATACCTGGCATCATGGCATGCGGAGAAGTCAGTTAGTTATTAGCTAGTTTAACAACATAAAATGAACATCATAGTACTGAGAACTGAACTCAGACCTCATAACAGCAAAGTTGGATCTCACACGAAAATAGGTTCGTTATATCGAAAAATTAGTTATAAACGTATATTCCCGACTATTGCAATACTTTCGTTTACTTCGTTGTAACCAATGTTTCCTTACATCTGGCTTTGTTATATCAAGGTTTCAGTCTACACATTGTCACTGGTGTGCATATACGAAAGGACTTCGTTGAATAACCGAACTCAAGTGTATCTATGCCAAGGAAATACATCACCAGACAGTGCAAACTTAGAGTGGGCGTCCAATATCGCACACCGGAAAATATGACGTCACCCCCTACGTGGGCCCTGCAGTCCCGGCGCCAGGCAACGTTCAGTGTGAACACCCCGCACACCGGCGCAGCTGGAAGAAAGGCTCCTCACCTGCGATCGACCCTAAAAGAATCTCGGGAGAAGCCACGATATTTCAACAAAGCTGACCAAGAGCTCGAGGCAGTCGAGACTTGGTTCGGGCGAAGGTAAGATGTGCATGGACTCCTGGACAGAACCGATATCGGCTAGGCTCCATGCCCTGGTGTCAATTGCTACTGCAGACCCAAACTTCCAACAAGGAAAGTACTATATTAGGACAATGTTTTTTAACGTGCAGCGAAGTTAGGTTACTATTTGGACTCCTAAGTTAGAAATGTCGAATTCGAAGCAGCCACTACAGGTATAACATTGTTGTCAGTATCTTTTCATGTGTATTTCATTTTCATGTTAAATCTAAACTAAATAGTTTAAGTGAAGTGCGTCTGTGTGCATCCCTCAGGATGCCATTACTTTATGGCTGTTGACACACTGAACATAACTGTCGCATACACACACCAACAACTAAATAACTCATTGTGTAATGTGCAGTGTGTATGCTTTTTAAATGTATATTGTACCGGTTGAGTATTTCATTCGAGATCCGACTTGAAAATTTAGTTTTTTTTGTGCAGTAATGAATTTTCTTTATTGTGAAGCATGGATGGCGAAAAGTTTCTTGGATGGCGAATGGTATAGGGTACGGGCGTACCTTTACTGGTGTTTCAGTGGTAAGGCGTAACTTGCACTCGACGTGGTCCGTCTTCCCTGGCACGTCAGAAAATACATCATGGAACTCTATCAGGTGTTCCTTAATTTGGTCTGTCTGCGGGCTGTTCAAGTTAGTCTCTACTAACACACTTTTTATATGTCTCCCTTTGGTGCAGGGCAACAAAGGGAATTTCTCGCTCGTCCGCAGTGTCTGACTGCACAAAAACGGCAGCTTGTTGTGTTTCATTTTCGGGCTCCCTTTTGTGGTATTTCTTGAGAAGGTTAATGTGAAAAAGACTTCTGCGTGTTCCGAGATCTATCTCGTAGTCATATTCACTGCGTTTTTCAAGCACTGTGAAGGGTCCCTTCCATGTCAAGATCAATTTATTCTTATCTGATGGTAGCAGCAGCAATACTTTGTCTCCGGGTGATAGTTGTCGAACTCTTGCTTTCCTATCGTAATATTTCTTCTGTGTCATTTTCGCCTTCTGGAGTTCTTCGTGTGCTATCTTGCAGGTGTCTTGCAGTCGCTCCTGGAGATCTATAACATACCGGTATGTTGTTTTCGTTTCAGGATCGATGTTGGCCCCTGTCCACAGTTCCTTAAGGATCGACATTGGCCCGCGTACAAATCTGCCGTAGAGGAGATCGAACGGCGCGAACCCAAGGCTCGTTTGGGGAACTTCACGGTATGCAAAGAGCAGGGGAGCCAAGTATCTGTGCGAATGCTGTGGCCGTTCTTGACACATGCAGCGAACCATTTGTTTGAGAGTGCCATTAAATCTCTCCACAAGTCCGTTGGCCATTGGGTGATAAGGCGTTGTGGGTAGCTGACGAAATGAAAGTAGCCGACCGAGTTCCTGCATGAGACTCGAAATGAACGACTTTCCACGGTCGCTCACTATCTCACGAGGCACTCCAACGCGGGATAACATCTCTACTAGTGTTTCCGCTATGCGCTCTGTCTCAATGCTCGGTAGTGCCACCGCATCCGGGTAACGTGTAGCGAAGTCTACCATCGTTAAGGCATACTTGTTGCCCTTGGATGACGTTGGTGACAGAGGGCCAATAATATCGATGGCGACCCGCTGAAAAGGTGTGTCTATGATAGGAATATTTCTCAATGGAACTCGTCCGACGAGGTTTAGGCACGGTCCTCTGAAATATGTCGCACGACTTCACGAACCGTATCACATCAGCCTGTACACCCGGCCAATAAAACTCTGTAAGGACACGGTCTGTTGTCCTTCTTTGCCCTTGGTGACCAGACAGAAGGCCTTCATGAGCCATCTTCATTACGGTGTTCCGAAGATCCTTGGGTACTACAAGTTGCTCCAAGTCTCGCCTTTCTGCATGCGGTGGCGCCGGAAAAGAATGTCGCATACCAGCACAAACTCAGTGACTGCCGGCTTCTTAGATATGATCTTCCCCAATGCGGCGAAGCAGGTTTCCAGCGTGGGATCTGCGTGCTGTAAATTCTTTAGCGCTTCCCTGGCTGATATCCGGGGGTTGGATCCGAGGAACAATCAGTTCACTGGGCTTTTTCCTTTCTTTTCCTGCAGCCGCCGACGTGTCATCTTGTCGTCTTCTATCTGATGATGTTGCATCTTCAGGTTCTTCTTCAGCGCATACTAGATCACGGTGAATCTGTGCTAGATTTGGACGTCCTGCTGGCTGCTTCGGGGCTGGTTGGGAAACTGACAGTACACGCACAATGTTGCCAAGCACGACTTCATACAATGGATTCTCCATACAAACAGCAAGCACCTGACTTCTGAAAAACGGAGAATCTATGTACACCTCTGCTTCTGGTAAGTCTTTTGCAGATTGGTCCAATAAGCGAATGGTACGGGTGTTGCCAGTCAAGTTGCAGTCAGGAACTAGTGATCGTTTCACCACTACTGTATTGCAACCGGTATCCCGCAATACGGTAACCAGCTTCCCTTCGAGATAGCCCTTTACAGTTGGCATTTGTTTTCACCCGTTGTCGCAAGTTGCGTTGCTTTGGGTCCCATCACACATGTCATGACAATGTTTCTCATCCTGGTTGTCAGGCGCATCTTCCATTGATTTCTCATGCTGCGCTTTCTGGTATCCCAAGACGGAACATGATGCCTCTCTACGTTTTCCCGAGTTTGAGGGACAACTATCGGATCTGTGCCCTGACTTCTTACAGATCCAGCACGACGTCGACTTCGGCGCTCAAGACTTTGTCCCGCCGTCGGAAGCTCGATGACCCGGCTTGTTGCACAGAAAACAAGGCGCTATAGCCTGTAGTCTCATGCTTCGCGGTGTTGAAAGCGTAAGTAATGAAAGGGAGTACGTCATCCCAGTTCTTGTGGTCGCATGAGACATACATAGACAACATGTTGATAATGGTGTGGTTGGTACGCTCCGTCAGCCCATGAGTTTGGGGGTGGTATGGTGTCGAGTGACGCAGGCGGGATTCACATAAACGAAGTAGCTCCTCCACGACATCCGCTGTGAATTGTCGTCCACGATCGCTGATAATCAGGAGAGGTGGGCTGTGTTGGAGAACGACGTACTATAACAAAAACGACGAGACTTCACTGGCAGTTGCGGAGGGGACGGCCGCCATCTCGCAGTAGCATGTGTGGTAGTTGAGGCAAACAATTATCCATCGGTTGCCCTTAGCCAATTTTGGAAAGGGGCCCAGAAAATCAATCCCCACTTGTTCGAAAGGTACGCTTGGAGTAGGAATCGGCTGTAAAAGATCAGCTGGACCAGTTGATCGACGTTTGTGACGCTGACATTGCATGCAGCTTGCCACATAACTCTCAACGTACTTTTGCATACCAGGCCAATAAAAGCGCTCTTTAGTCCGGTGAAGTGTCCACGCCAAACCTAAATGTCCAGATGTAGGGTCGTCGTGCATGACACTCATAATAAGTGTTCGCAGGCTCTCCGAGAGCACTAGAAGGAAACGCGCGCAACTGCTGGAGAGGTTCCTTTTGAACAACAGTCCATCACGCATACAGAAACGGCGTGCACTAGTGGAAGCGGATGCAGCGGCGAATAATGGTGCTAGTTTAGCGTCCTCCCACTGCTCTGCTCTGAAACTGGGATAGTCCGGGAACGTAGGCGACACAGACGCTACAAGCTGGTCAAGGTCTTCAGATTCACAGTCTGTTGTGCTAAGTGGCATACGTGAAAGACAGTCCGCATCAGCATGTCGACAACCACTCTTGTAAGCGACCGTAAAACTGTATTCTTGTAGCCGGAGTTCCCAGCGCGCAAAGCAGCCACAAGGGTCACAGAGGTTGACAAGCCAACACGAGTGGTGGTCGGTTACGACTGTGAATGGGCGTCCGTACAGGTACGACCTAAACCGCTGAATTGCAAATAATACCGCCAGGCATTCTCGTTCCGTAACAAAGTAGTTTTGTTCCGGCCTGCTTAGGGAGCGACTTGCGTATGGGATGACGTGTTCGCGGTCGCCGTAACGTTGTACTAGGACGGCTCCAATATCTATGCCGCTAGCATCGGTATGAAGCTCTGTCGGAGCAGAAAGACTGAAGTGCTCAAGGATGGGTCGTGACGTCAGCAAAAACTTCAATTGACGGAATGAAGAATCGCACTCCGGAGTCCACTCAAAGGACTTGTCCTTTCATAAGAGGCATGCGAGAGGATACGCAACGTCGGCAAACTTTGGAATAAAGCGGCGGAAGTACGAACAAAGCCCCAGGAAACTACGAAGCTCCTTGACGGAACGCGGCGCATTGAACGCCTCAACTGCTGCTGTCTTCTGGGGGTCAGGGCGGATGCTATCCTTGTCAAAGAGATGCCCGAGCACAAGCGCCTGGCGGTCTTCTAAGTGGCATTTCTTCGAGTTTAAAATTAGGCCAGCATTTCGGATATTGTTCAAAGCAGTATCCAGACGAGAGTTGTGTTCTTCACTGAACGTGCGGCCAAAGATAAAGATGTCGTCGAGGTAGCACATGCAGATGTTCCACTTCAAGCCACGCAGAATGGTGTCCATAAACCTCTCGAACGTTGCCGGTGCATTGCACAGTCCAAATGGCATCGTGTTGAATTCATAAAGCCCATCAGGGGTTACAAAGGCAGTCTTTTCCTTGTCCTCTGGGTGCATTGGAATTTGCCAATAACCGGATCGTAAGTCTACAGAGGAAAAATAAGAGGCCAAATGTAAGCAGTCTATTGCGTCCTCTATACGGGGCAGCGGGTATACGTTCTTTTTAGTCGCGGCATTCAGTCGGCGATAGTCGACGCAAAATCTCCAAGATCCATCTTTCTTCTTAACAAGGATTACCGGTGCTGCCCATGGACTGGCCGACTCTTGTACCACTCCCTTTTGCATCATTTCCTGTACTTGGTCGTTGATAATTTGTCTTTCTGACGGGAAACACGATATGGTTTTTGGCGAATCGGACTTGCCGCGCCAGTGTTGATGGTATGGCGCGTTCGAGACAGGGGAATAGGGATTACTTTGCCGTTCTGCGCAAAGTCAAATACCGAAACGTGCTTCAACAGCACATTCATTAAAGTTCGGCGCTCGCTTGAGCTAAGAGACTTGTTTATCATTGCCATAAGCGCCCCGCCCAAATTATGACAACCAGTTCCGTCACGTTCTTCCGGCACGTCTGTGAGCTTGACCACTGATAAGGTCGCGTGTTCTTTGCTGACCGAAGCTAATTTCAAACCATTGGGTAGTGTCACGGGCTCAGAGAAACAGTTAACAGTCCATAGGCCAGTTCGTCCGCCATATATCGACACCGCACAATGGGGAACCCACACATTCTTCTTCGGGCTCAGAGAAACAGTTAACAGTCCATAGGCCAGTTCGTCCGCCATATATCGACACCGCACAATGGGGAACCCACACATTCTTCTTCACACAGTTTATGTGCATTGGTTCTACGCTCGCATCGAAGCTGTCAGAATCCGCGCCGCGACAAACAACAGGAACACGTACGGTAGACAACGCAGGTATGAACGTATCGCCACAGACACACAGCGTAGTTTGATCATTCGCTGGAGTTTCTAGAAGTTCTGACGGCATCTGGCCACTCACAAAAACTTTCTCCGTGCGACAGTCTACAGTGGCACCACATTCTCGCAAGAACTCCATACTGAGAATGACATCATGTGTCGACCAAGGAATAATCGCAAACTCTGTCGTTATCATAAGGCCTCCCAAAAATACTTCAGCACAACACACAACAATAGGGCGCAACGGCTCTCCACTCACTCCACAAAACGTCGAAGTTTCATCCCAGGTAAAAACAACTTTCCGCCCTAACACGTCTTTAAAGGAAGCACTCATCACGGAAATCGTTGCACCTGTGTCCACCAAAGCCATCACAGGCAATGATCCACCAAAACACGCACTTTGTTTTTAAACATACACACAGGAGGTATTTCTGTCAGTAGCACGTTTTCAGCGACCTCACCCCCATTGGTCGCGCTGGCTAGTTTTCCGGTGGCGAAGAGGGCGCTTTGCGACGCAGCGGTGAAGGAGAACGATGAGCACGAGGTCGCGGTGGGGGCATTGAACTCCTGTCAGATGCCAAGGAGTGGTTGCGGAAATTGCTGGGCCAATAGTTGTCATCAAGTGGTATGTGGGCCGGTCGCCGTACACCATGAGGCTGTTCGAAGGGTCGTGAAAAGTCTGATGGTTGGCGATACCGAGGAGTCACCCGACGGTTGCAAAATCGTGATATATGGCCTGGCACACCGCAGGATTAGCACACCGGCCGAGGTCGAAACGTTGGTTGCTCATCGTTGAATCGAGCGTCATCATTTGTTCATGTGTAACGGATGTACCGGTCAGGTATGTCTAAACGAGACGTCGGGTGTCGGGTGGGAGGCATGCGCCGAGAGCGTCGGTCATACCGCGACGCGGGAGATCTGGTTGTCATCCTTTACTGTGGGGCTGGGCTGTACTCCACAATTGCCGCGCTCACCGTTGGTTGCCACGGGATCGAAGGAGGCACATCCATAGCCTCACGTGGCAGACAACTCGCGATGGTCAGCTGTCGAACACGACATTTCTCGGTGGCTATAGATTTTCTACATTAGGGGAATATGATTACCGCGTTTTGACTGTGAGATTAATTTGGCGCAATGACAGAAAAAAATAAAAAAAAAACGGGGGGGGGGGAGAAATAATAGAATTGCCAGAGCGGGGGCCTCACGCGCACTTCTTTCTCTTTTGTGGCGTGAGCCTTTGCCTTGGCATAGAAGCCACTACTAGAAGTAGGTGGCAATATACATATGCTGGTTTCGGGATGCTAAACCTTGCATATCAATCAACCTGCGCTCCCACAGCATACCTGGCATCATGGCATGCGGAGAAGTCAGTTAATTATTAGCTAGTTTAACAACATAAAATGAACATCATTGTACTGAGAACTGAACTCAAACCTCATAACAGCAAAGTTCGATCTTACGCGAAAATAGGTTCGTTATATCGAAATATTCGTTATAAAGGTATATTCCCGACTATTGCAAGACTTTCGTTTACTTCGTTATAAACGATATTTCTTTATACGTGGCTTTGTTATATCCTGGTTTCAGTCTACACATTGTCACTGGCGTGCATATACAAAAGTATTTCGTTGAACAATTGAACTCAAGTGTATCTATGCCCAGTAAATACATCACCAGACAGTGCAAACTTAGAGTGGGCATCCCATATCGCACACCAGAAAACATGAAGTCACCCCCTACGTGGGCCCTGCAGTCCCGGCGCCAGGCAAAGCTCAGTGTAAACACCACGCACCCCGGCGCAGCAGGAACAAAGGTTCCTCTCTTGCAATTGACCCCGAAGAAATCACGGGAGAAGCCGCAATATTTCGACGAAGCTGACCTAGAGCTCGAGGCAGTCGAGACTTGGTTCGGGCGAAGGCAAGATGTGCATGGACTCCTGGACAGAACCCACATCGGCTACGCTCTAGGGCCTGGTGTCAATTGCTACTGCGGACCCAAACTTCCACCAAGAAAAGTACTATATTCGGACTATGTTTTTTAACGTGCAGCGAAGTTAGGTTACTATTTGGACTCCTAATTAGCAATGTTGAATTCGAAGCAGCCACTACAGTTATAACATTGTTGTCAGTATCTTTTCATGTGTATTTCATTTTCATGTTTTATTGAAAGTAAATAGTTAAAGTGAAGTGCGTCTGTGTGCATCCCTCTGGATGCCATTACTTTATGGACGGTGACACACTGAACATGACCGTTACATACACACACCAACAACTAAATAACACATATTGTGTAATGTGCAGTTTGTATGCTTTTTAAATGTATATTGTACCGGTTGAGTATTTCATTCGAGTTCCAACTTAAAAATTTAGTTTTTTTATTGTGAAGTAATGAATTTTTTTTATTGTGAAGCATGAAGTAATTAATTTTGCTTGTTAGGTGCAGTTTTTTAGCCATGTATACCATATCAGTATATTCAGTTGGGCCTAAGGCACAATCAAGCTAGTTTTGTAGCTTGTGGCTTGTGGTCCTTTTCCCCTTTTTTTGTATAGCAATAATGTAGACAACTTTATCATTTATTCATTTATAGTTAAACAGTTCAGTTGTGGTGGCTTAGCCCTTTGAGACACTTCATACAGAAC
Organism: Rhipicephalus microplus; assembly: GCF_013339725.1. Lineage (NCBI taxonomy): Eukaryota > Metazoa > Arthropoda > Arachnida > Ixodida > Ixodidae > Rhipicephalus > Rhipicephalus microplus. The sequence goes on from NW_023611786.1 coordinate 33,488, forward strand.
TATGTACACTTGTTCTTGCTAGGTATGTTGACAAATGGCTAAGAGAACACATATATGCATCATTAAACACCATTTTGCAGTGTTCCAGTTACAATGTAAAGGCCTTGCTGAAGGCCCTACTATTTCTGACAAGCAGCGTCTGAAGTGAAATTTCTCATTCTCAAAATGAACAAAGAAGCTGAAAATGAATAGGCACTGTATTCCTAGCTTACAATTTCTTATATTTATCTAAAACAGCAGGACCGGACAATAAATATTGTATATTTAATATTTATTGTTACAAGACATATAAATAATGTTTTCGTAGCAATGAAATGTTGAAAGCCTCGAAATTATGCACACATTTGACTATATACAGGTTGTTTTTACATGCAACATCTGAAGGGTTGATAAGAGGTCTGACAACCTCGTTAATGTACCAAAATTTTAAAAACCCATCAAGCTGGTCATGTTTGCAGCCTCCCGGGGTACCAGGATGACAAAACTAGATCTATACAGCGTGAAACTCTATACAATGCAAACAGAGTTGACAAGGAGTAGTATATAGATTGTGCCAGCCCATTTGTCCACAATAAAAAATTTTGGTGCAATAATTTACTGCACGGTCATAAGTACGAGCCTACATGCATGCAGCAGCTCTTGTAAAAAGGAAAAAAAAGCAGAGCACTAAAACTGACAACCTCTGCCAACTGAAAGAGCAGGTTAATAGGTTTTCACATTGCCAGAGTTGGTGCAGGCCCTCTCCTGCTGCCTTTTGTTGGCTGGTCGAAGTAAAATGGTTCGCACTATTTAAAACAGTTGTCAAAAACAGTGTCGCTTGTCAAAAGTGAAGACACAGAGACTGCCGTCAGACTCGACAGTTGTCTTGCTCAGCTATTGGAAAGGACGGCACCCTCGTCCAAGGAAGCCTGCAGAATGCTTCGCTCGTGTTTCATGAACGAAAGCAGAGAATCTGAAAGCGGCTGTTCGGACTGTCGATCCTGCGAGAGAAAAGCCAAAGAGATAAGAGTACTGCTGAACATCTAGATATAGTACAAAGAGTCATCAGTAAATAACTTGAACACCTCTATTATCAACATCACTCTGGATTTAAAGGGGCCCTGCAATGTTCCTTGTTCTGCCTGCATTCTGAAGCACTGGGCTGTGTGTTGTGCCGAATACAGAGATGAACACAACAAGAAATACAGAAGCTGGAGCAAGGTGACAGAAGTTATTCACCTTAAAACTTCAAAACCCTTGCAGACGACAAGAAAAAAACGTGCCCATTGATGTCGAAGGTAGGTTTCAACTGTAGGCACACTGGTGTCTCATACCCATTTGTCTCTTGTATCAGTGTCTCTTATAAAGGGGTTCGACTGTATTTAACAATCAGAAGTCTTCTGTATTCTGAGGTAATATAAAGAATGCTTCTTAAAGTTTTAACTCACAAAAAGTGTGGCCTAGCTAGGTTTGTATCACTATTACTCAACTGTTTCGTTACCACGCCTATTCAAATCTATCACTAGTGATCGACACTTTTGGGTCATCGATTTTGGCATGTAAAATTTGTTTCTCATGCACCCAGCGCTTTCTAGTAGTTAGTCCAGCCACTTTCAGAATCAATTAGAATTCCTGTTTTGGCAACGTAGTGATTTTTGACCGACCTTTGCGCGAACCAATGCATGTGTATTGTTAAAAAAGTGCACTAGGCTGGGGAACTTGATGGAAGTGCGTGCCCCTCATGATTATGCTACAGTCAACGTTTCTACAACCAGGTAAGTTCTAAGAGACAAACTACCCGAGTCAGACTACCCGTCACACGGCGCAAGGACAGCTTCCGGTTTGGTGGCGCTGGCGGCGCAACAAGCTCCCGCTAGCATACGAAAACGCGTAGTCGTCGTGGCAAGACGCCGTGATGGCCATCCTTAAAAAGCTTTGCTAACTATATAATAATGGGATTTGCTGTTGTGGTGCAACAGAAACTTAATACTGCGCTATATTTAGCAGCATAAGGCATATACATTATAATTATGGCTTTCTGAACTGCCCACGATAAACGATGCTTCATATATATTTCAACATGCTCTGTAGGAACATTTCGTGATGACGCATAGTAGTCTTCCGGTAGAGGCCTGTTTGACGACGTTCGGAGGTCTGCAACGGCACGTCGAGGTGATGACATCCGGTGGTGGCCGTGACCCGTCAGGGAAAATGGAAGCCGCAGGGGGAAATCTACAAATTCTGTGCGCAGTTGGTTTTCGACGTGGCGCTCTCCCATCTAGTAGGGAGGTGGCTCAGGGCACGCGGCGAACGAGCATTGGTGGTGAGCGTCACCTGTTCGAAGCCGTACGAGCTCTTCGCGAACTACCCGACGTACGAGGAAGGGAACGTCTTTGCAGGCAGCAACATTCATACTTGCAGCAGTGGGTACATTGTCCAAGTGCCTGAACTTGGGTAAAACTCTCCGGCTCTTCAACGCCTTGAAAGTGCGACACTGCTGCCTGAAAAAAGGAGTGTTCAAGTTTTCTTTCGTTATGAGAAAATTGTACATGTCCTCGGTGATGCCTTTTAACAAATGACCGACTTTGTCTTCGTCAGACATATTTGCGTTGACCATCCCGCAAAGCTTCCATACCTCTGCAATGTAGGTTGTGCACATTTCACCGGGCAAGTGAGCCCTACGTTACAGCGTTTGCTCAGCTTTATTTTTCATAGAACTCGTGTCCCTAAAGCAGGCCTTCTGTTCCTCAACAAATATATTCCAAGTGGTGAGGACATGTTCATGGTTCTCAAACAAAATCAAAGCAGTCCCAGCAAGGAAGAATACTACGTTCACAAGCTTCGCCGGCGCGCCCCATCCGTAGTAGCAGTTCACTCTGTCGTAGTGTTTTTGCCAAGCATCCACGTCTTCGTCAGTTTTACCTGAAAAATATCCGTGGTTCAAGTGCTCAGTAGTCTGGTTGTCAAGGTCTACGGCCACCTTGAGCCATGTTGGTGGCACTGGTGAATGCAGCAGCGTAGTACGTCAACGGGATTGCTCTGTCCTAATTCATGCTGATGTTGTCCAGGAGTAGGACAGCTGTCTGCTCCTTCGAAGAACTTCTGCTGCGGGGTGCAGGACCCAGCACCTCCACCAAAGCTGTTACGGATGTGGTGGGTCTATTTAGACTGAAAATGCTAGCGCTCAACCGTCACTGCCGAATCACCATCGCTCGAGACCGTCCTACCTTTTTTTCTCTCTCGCTCTTTCAATCCCCGTTACAATATATGTGTGTGTATATATAAATATATATAAAAAGAAGCGTAATTCACACAAAGAACGTTTCACCACACATTAGACGAACGTTTCGGCCGTGGGACCTGCCTTCGTCTGGGGATTGCCGGTCCAACGGCCGAAACGTTCGTCTAATGTGTGCTGAAACGTTTGTTGTGTGAATTACGCTTCTTTTTACACTATCAGAGCCGGCGTGATGCTTCTTATAGCGCGATACTTCTTATAGCGTGATACTTCTTATACTTCTCTGTGCATCGTCTCTGTGTGCCACCCCCCTACCCACCCACCCATCCATGTAGCCGCCTATGACTTTTTAGCTCTACTGGCCTTTTCAATAATGATATCGATACCAAACTTGGTATGGCATAACATGACTGTATGAAGAACATAACTGACTAGTCATAACATGAAAATCATGACATGTATGTCATCGATGTCATGATTTACATTTCATGGTCCTGCAGCTCTTGAGGTGGTTTTGTTGACATGGCATGTTGCAAAACTGGTACGGTATGACATGATTGCATGGCGAATACAAGCGACAGACCCTACCATGAAAATCATGACATGTATGTCATGGCGATGGCGTAGTGGTTAGAGCATCCGCCTCGCATGCAAATGGTCTGTGGTTCAAATCCCGGTGCCGTGCAGTTCCCAACCGGAAAAAAATCCGCGTGTTGATGAAACTGCATTAAGAGGCCTGGGGTGCGGCCTCACCGGTAACTACCGCCGGGAACGCACTCCCTCACCAGAGAAGGATTGGCCACCCTGGTGCAGTATCTGGTCACTAGCTCCCACATGCATATGTCCAATAACTCACGGCCCTCAGTCCCCAGCAGCTGCGAAGCAACTGACCACGGCGGCGGTCAGATCTGCAACGCAGCAGAGGGTGCTAAGAATCTCCGGACTACAGGCCGCCATTGGAACCTGAACTTGGCAACGTTTAACGCTATAACCTTATCTAGTGAGGGAAGTCTAGCTGTACTAGTCGAGGAGCTAGAGGGTGTTAAATGGGATATAATAGGTCTCAGTGAGGTTGGGAGGACAGATGATGCCTATACTGTGCTACAGAATGGGCACGTCCTTTGCTATCAGGGCTTGGCAGACAGAAGAGAACTGGGAGTGGGGTTCCTAATTCACAGAAACATAGCTGGCAACATAGAGGAATACTATAGCTATAATGAAAGGGTAATAGGTATTGTATTTAAACTGAATAAAAGATACAAGATGAACGTAGTACAGGCTTACGCGCCTACATCCAGCCATGATGACGCTTCAGTTGAAAGCTTCTATGAAGACGTGGAATCGGCAATGAGTAAGGTAAAAACACGGTATACTGTAGTGATGGGCGACTTTAATGCAAAGGTAGGGAAGAAGCAGGCTGGAGACCAGGCAGTAGGAGATTATGGCATCGGTACTAGAAACACCAGAGGTGAGCTACTAGTAGAATTCGCAGAACGCAATAATTTACGGATTTTGAATACCTTCTACCGAAAATGAGAAAACCGCAAATGGACATGGAGGAGCCCTAATGGCGAAAATAGGAACGAAATAGACTTTGTAATGACTGCACACCCAGGAATCGTGCAGGATGTGGAAGTGGTTGGCAAGGTACGATGCAGTGACCATAAAATGGTACGGTCTCGAATTCGCCTAGACTTGAAGAAGGAACGACAGGAACTGATACGCAAGAAGCCAATAAATGAGCTAGCGCTGAGAGGGAAAGTACAGGAATTCAGAGTGTCGCTGCAGAACAGGTACTCGGTTCTTAGTGAGGAAACCAACCTTAGCATAGATACAAAGAATGATAATCTGACGAGTATCATTACGGAGTGTGCAGTGGAAGTTGGAGGCAGGGTAGTTAGACAGGACACTGGTAAGCTTTCCCAGGAAACGAAGAATGTCATTAAGAAGCGTCAAATCTTGAAAGTCTCAAATACAACAGACAAAATAGAACTGGCAGAGCTTTCGAAGTTGATTAATAGGCGTAAGGTATCTGATGTAAGAAGGTATAACATGGAGAGAATTGAACACGCTCTGAAAAACCGAGGAAGCGTCAAAGCAGTGAAGAGGAAACTTGGGATAGGCGAAAATCAGATGTATGCACTAAGAGACAAAGAAGGCAAAATAACTACCAATATGGATAAGATAGTTAAATTAGCGGAGGAGTTCTACAGAGACCTGTACAGTAGCCGGGTGTAAGGAAAGGACTTAAAGACGCCGAGGAACGTCAAACCAAAACTGAAGAAGACAAGCGGAGGGCAGGTGGCACGAAGGCGACAACAAGAAATGAAGAAGAAGAGAAGAAGAAGGCACATGCGATTACGAGGCAACTGTGCGCCAATCGGCTGATGACCAGTGGTGGCCCACAGAGGTGGCGTGCCACGATTGGGCCACGTACGACCATTACGTGGCAGTAAGCTGTGTGGCTGGGGACGAGCCAGAGCAGCGGCAGACGGGAGACAGCGGGCCGAAGCGTCGGACGCAGGCGATCCAGGTTCCGGCCGGGGGAACGCGGCCGTCCACGCTACTGCCGTCGAACTACCAGCTGGGGTGGCGTTGCCGGCACGAGTACTGCATCTCGGGGCGCGGCCTGGCCTGCTGTTCTCTTCCTTGTCGAGGGCATCGCGGATCTCGGCGAGGCGTCTCCACGGTCAGCCGTTCGACACAGCGATGAACGTGGCCTGGCTAACGGTCACGGTTGCGCCGAGCATCGCGTCTCGACGCACGCTCTTCGCTGGACGGGCTGGCCATTCCCCGCATGGAGCATCGCGTCTCCGACGCGGGTTGACTGCTCAGTAGTTCCACCCATGCCATCAAATGAATTGTTCATGTTAATGTTTTCTCGTCCACTATAAGCAAACAGTGACGAACGTTCATTAACCATTACAATATCTGGCGTCCGCGCGACAGGACTAAGCTCTCGTGTTACATCTGAGAGCCTCACGTTGTTTGTGTGTGGCGGACGAGAATGGACGACAAGAGAAAGCTACTTGAGCTAGGGAAGGAGATGGAACTGAGTGGAGAGGCTTTGCTGGTTTGCTGGTATGGGTGAGCGCTGAGGAAAAAAATTGCCCGCAGCTTCCCTCGGGGGAACACTGAGGAGGATGCGGACCATATAATTGGTTAACGGGGTGTTAAAGTGCGACTTACTTGGGTCGATGGCTAAATTGGTTAACGTGGTTGTGAAATTGGATGTTAAATTGCGACTTACTTGGGTCGATGGCTAAATTGGTTAACGTGGTTGTAGGAGGGGGTGTTAAATGAGTGAACACGTACACACGTATGCGAAAGGGCGGCGCTGGTCGAAGGGACGTCGATCATTGTGTTTGTGGATTCGTTGGAATTCATTTCACGGCGACCTTGGACGTCGACGCGCCGTACAAACCAACCGACGAGCGGCAACTGAGCGAGCGAGCGCCGACCTTGAGTATATATACAGCACGACGGCGCATGCACTGTCAGCTGTTGAATGTTCTCGAAGCGCGACGCCACATGCGCGTCCACTGGAGAATCAGGAGAATTGTAGATGTCGAACGTGGTGTGTAGAGGAGGAAGGGTGCACAGATGGTGGAGGAGTGAAGCGCGCGCGGTGTGTAGAGGAGGAAGGGATGCACAGATGGTGGAAGAGTGGGCGACGGCGCGACGGCGCATGCGCGCGCGTCAGCTGTCGAATGTTCGAGAAGCGGTGCGGACGGCGCGGACGGCGCACTACAAGGCGCGAGTATAAGATGCTCCGCATCTAAAAGAAATGAGGGACCAGAGAGCGAAAGATTGAGAGGAGGCACGTCAAGCAGCACAGGTGGAGAATGAGCGTGAAATAGCTCGCATGAAGGCTGAAAGGCTCCTGTTCGAGGAGCGACGTCGTGTCGCCGAAGCGCAGCGTCCGAGCACGAGCTCTGCGGACGGTAGTAAGGGTGGTGGTCAGAGTTTCCGCAGCCCACACAAAATGATTATGCCCTACAATGAGAGTAGGGACGAACTGCATGCGTACATCCAGAGATTTGAGAGGGTTGCCACGAACCAAGGCTGGCCAACCGATAAGTGGGCCCTGTCACTGAGCTTGTGTCTAACGGGAGAAGCCTTGACCGTGGTAGGACGGATGTCCTGCAGAAGACTCTACGGACTACGCAATGGACTTTTATAAATAATGTTATTGTGTTGGCTATTTTTTTTGCTTTTGTTTACTCCACCCCGTGCGCTTGTAAAAAGTGGTTTTCCCCCTAAACAGCTTTCTTGAGCAGGGGGATATTGTAAGGAAAGGACCTAAAGACGCCGAGGAACTGTCAAAAACCAACCTGAAAAGAGGTGTTTGTGTGGCACGAGGGATTATCCAGCTACGAAACGGGTACGCAGACGTCCTTCTGACAAATTTTGGGAACGAATTCCAGCACATCGCAAAGGGGACAGCCATAGCCTTTCTTCATGAGGTTTGTGAAGCCACAGAAATATGCAGCCTTGAAACAACGTCAACGGATATGAAACCAACATCTGATGTCTGCGACGTAATATCCGTAAATCCCAATCTTTCAGTGATTCAACGTCAACAGCTATACGACCTTGTACGAGAATTTGGCAGCTGTTTCTCCAATAGTTCAAAGGTACGACACACAACCCTTCCAAAACACAGGATCGTAACAGACGAGACAACCAGGCCGGTACGCCAGAACCCGTACCGCGTTTCATCAAAAGAAAGGGAAGTCATCAAGAATCAAGTACAGGAGACGCTTGAAGATGATGTTATTCAACCTTCTAGCAGTCCGTGGGCATCTCCTGTAGTACTTGTCAAGAAGAAGGATAACACGCTAAGGTTTTGCGTCGACTACCGGAAATTAAATGCTGTGACTAAACGCGATGTATATCCCCTCCCGCGTATTGACGACACATTAGACAGACTTTGGTGTGCCAAGTTCTTTTCATCACTAGATCTGAAAAGTGGATACTGGCAGATTGAAGTTGATGAACGTGATCGCGAGAAGACTGCTTTTGTCACCCCGGACGGACTCTATGAATTTAAGGCTCTCCCTTTTGGTCTCTGTAATACACCGGCAACGTTCCAACGCATGATGGACACTGTACTTTCCGGATTGAAGTGGCAGTGTTGCTCTTAGTGTACCTTGACAACGTGGTCATCTTCGCCGCTACATTCGAAGAGCATATCAAGCACCTGCGAACAGTGCTAGAAGCAATCCCTTCGGCAGATTTGACCATCAAGCCAGAGAAGTGCCAATTCGGTTTCGAAGAGCTTCGATTCCTTGGGCACGTTGTCAGCGCCCACGGTGTGCGCCCTGATCCCGAAAAGACAGCCGCCGTTGCAGGGTTCCCGGTGCCAGCAGACAAAAAGTCAGTACGGAGATTCCTAGGTCTCTGTGCTTACTACCGAAGATTTGTCAGAAATTTCTCGCAGATTGCAGAACCCTTGACGAAACTTACGAGAGAAGATGTACCTTTCCAGTGGGAAACAAAGCAACAAAGCGCCTTCAACGAATTAAGAAAACGGTTGCAAGAGCCCCCAATCCTTTCTCATTTCGCTGAAACAGCTGACACGGAAATACACACAGACGCCAGCAACATCGGCCTAGGATGCATCCTAATACAGTGGCAGAATGGCAAAGAAAAGGTGATAGCATACGCCAGCCGGACTCTAACAAAGGCGGTGACCAATTATTCGGCCACAGAGAAAGAATGCCTTGCCGTCATCTGGGCCATCAACAAGTTTCGGCCTTACTTGTATGGTAGACCAGTCAAAGCAGTCAGCGATCACCATGCCCTTTGCTGGCTCGCTAACCTCAAGGACCCGTCCGGACGACTAGGAAGGTGGAGCCTCAGACTGCAAGAATTTGACATAACTGTGGTATACCGATCTGGCAGGAAGCATACCGACGCCGACTGTTTGTCACGGGCACCTGCAGACACAGCACTATCAGATGAAGAGGACTTTCCATTCGTGGCTGTTGTCGAGACTTCTCAGATAGCTGAAATTCAACATGCGGACGAAGAATTGCTCTCGCTCATCAAACACCTGAAAGGAGCTGACGTACAAGTACCTCGTATATTTTCTCGAAGCCTCGCATCGTTGTGCCTCCGAGGAAATGTCCTCTACAAGAGAAACTTTAAGCCCAACCGTGAAAAGTTTCTGCTTGTCGTTCCCGCAACTATGCGGCAAGAAATATTACAAGCGTGCCACGATGAGCCTACGTCTGGACATTTGGGGGTTACTCGAACGCTTGCACGAATCATTCAGCACTATTATTGGCCCTAGCTATTGTCTTCAGTACAGCGCTATGTCAGAACATGCCGCAAGTGTCAAAGACGGAAAGCGCCTCGTGTTAAGTCAGCGGGCCTTCTGCATCCGATAGACCCACCGAAAGCACCCTTCCAACAAGTTGGAATGGACCTCCTTGGAGCATTCCCGACATCTTTACTTGGCAAGAAGTGGATCGCTGTAGCGACTGATTATTTAACGAGATACGCGGAAACAGACTTTTTGCATCGAGGAACGGCAGCTGAGGTCGCCAAATTCTTTCTACAGAGCACAGTGCTACGGCATGGCGCTCCAACTGTTGTAATCACCGATCGCAGACCAGCTTTCACGGTGGAACTCATGGAATGCCTGCTGAACATGACCCACACTGTTCACAGGAAAACTACCGCATATCACCCTCAAAGCAACGGCCTGACTGAACGCATTAAGGGGACATGCTCCTCGAAAAACTTTTTCTTCAGATATTTGTGACAGCTGAATGAAACTTTCACCAGTTATAAAGTTGGAGCTCCTTTTTTCAAATCTGCTTTTATTTTTTTCATGGCTCATTTAGTTAATTTTTTGCAGACCATGCATTTATAAAAACAATGCATTCTTGTGCAAGCTTAGGCAACAATAGTAAGCACAAGAAAGCTCTAAAAAATAGGCAATGTTGCTCCTAATGAATTGCAGAATTCAATAAAGCAAACAAACATTGTGTAACATTTGTGTGCTGGCCTAGAAAAAAATTCTAATGCTGAATTTGAATTTTACCATACTCAAGGAACAAGCTTCTTAAATTATCCAGCTGAATATGCTTTGGAGACCTCTGAAAGTTGTTTATTTAAATTCAGGACATGTTAAACCTTAAGTATGCCAAGTTTCATTGCAATCCGACTATGTAAAACGTACAAATTATAGTGCACAAGCTCTAAAAACGCCGAAAAATGAGGAACTGAGAAAAAGCGGTTTGAAAGTTCAAAAACATGTTTAATACTATACTCTTCAACCAATCTGAATGAAATTCACAGAGAATGTTAGCAAAGCTATCTTGAACAAGTTGACAGTTTCAGAATAACCCAGCACTATATATTGGACCCTTACAGTCTTTGCAAGCTGCCTCCTCCCAACGAGCATTTTTTTTTTTGGTACTGCGGCGACGGGCGTTGCTCTCAGGCTCATTCGAGGTTTCGGCGGCGGCATGCACATTTTTTTTTTGCTAATGACAGTTCTTGTGACGCACCGGTTTTTTAACACCAATGATTGCACAAAACCCGCACAAGCTGCTCGCGTCCGATGCCGATCGCACGCGGTGCGACCACCGACTTCACGCTCACAGCGAAGCTGCCCGTGCACTGCCACTGGCGGACGTCTCCTCGCTTCCACTGCATGACTGATACACGCGGCTTGACGCATATGTGGACGAAACAACAGTTGCAGCACATGCGTCATTTCGGCGCCAAAGTTTCGAAAGCGATGCCTGTCCTTATCGTCTACTTGCCATTACCCAAATAGACAGCTCGCACCGCCCGCAGTTGGAGCATACTACGCCACTGACGAGGTTCTGCATCGCATCGGTCTCACAACTAAATGTGCTTCCGTATTCGTCCTGACACTTGCTTTAGTCGTCGAACATCTTTATCTTTCCCTCTGAAGCGCTGACGAAGTCATCAACTGTAGGAATAAAGCTCGAGCAATCCAAATCGGGTGCGTCGCTGCTGCCGCGGCTAGGCCTAGCAGCAGACGGACCTCTCGCCGGCGCTCACTGTGTTTGGGGTGCCTTCCCTCGTACTGGTGCCGCGTAATGAACTTCCGTGAACGAAAGTAGCGTTTCTCGCCGGCATCCACGGCGTGGAAATAATGACTCCAGCGGTTGTGTTCGTCGATGTCTCGGCGAAAGCAGGAGAACGAAGAAAGCGCTCGCATCCGACTGCCCGGCGGAATGCTCGCAACCAATGACAGGGCTCCGATCATACCACGTGACTTCGAAGGCCCAGTCACCACGCTAGAATGCTGTGGGAAAATGATTTTTTTTGTATTTTTAGTGTGAATGCCGCTTTGCCGAAGCGGGCTCTGGGAGAAGAGGGTTTGGCCTACATGCCCGCAAAATTTCAAGAGCCGGCGATGCCGTAGAGCGAAGTGCCGCGTGCGTGAAAATCTGGTAACTTTGCACTTTCACGAGCCACCGCGAGCGCTTTAATTGTATTTTTCGATAACTTCTAGCTGATTCTCAGCTTTGATTTTTTAATATATTAAGGAGAAGGCTTGGAGAAATACAGAATGCAAGAAAACACAAAATCGGCTTTTTCAAAAAAAATCGCGGTTTTTCGACCCGCATCTCCCCTTAACAGAACTCTAGCTGACATGATATCTATGTATGTGGACGTCGAACACAAGAAGTGGGACGAAATTTTACCATACGTCACCTTCGCCTATAACACCGCCGTACAAGAGACTACCTAGATTACCCCGCTTCAACTAGTTTACAGTCGTGTAGTTACCACAACACTGGACGCTATGTTACCTATAGATCAAGATGACTACCCTTCTGATCTCGATGGCTATATAGAGAGAGCGGAGGAGGCACGCCAATTAGCAAGGTACCGAATATGTCACCAACCGAGGAAGACGTGAAACACGGTGTGAAATTGGTGACAAAGTGTGGATATGGACTCCAGTACGACGACGAGGCCTGTCTGAAAAACTCATTTGTCGATATTTCGGTCCTTACGAGGTAGTACAGCGACTCAGCGACTTCGTTTATGAAGTCAAGCCTACAGGACATGGGCATTCTAAACGACGCAATCCCACCGAGCGTGTACACATTGTGCGCATGAAACCGTACTACGACCGATACGAAGACTAGCCACCCCACTTGCTTGCTGTACAACCATTTCCCTCTTACAAACCTTCCGAGACGGAAACGCTGCATACATTATCATCGAAAGCATCGGGGCGATGCCTCTTGAGAGGGGGGATAATGCCACAGGAAATTACCATTGCTCCGCGCAACGCGGACGCTGGGAACCAGAGAAACGCTAACGGCATGACTACGAGCGACGAAACCAGCCACAATGCACGAGCCGGCCCTGCATGCACCCGGTACTCCGCCGAACAGCCAACGCGCGTGAAGAAGAAGAAGAAGAGAACGAGGGTGCTCGAGGCAGAGGCTCACGAGGACTACCGCCCTTGGATCTTCTTGATTGCTGTGCGTCGTTCACTTTGGGCACAAGCTCGCCCCTAATAAACCGTGTAAATAGAACATCGTTGTTGTGAGGCTGCTACCTTCGTTACAATATCTGTGGAACGCATCCTTTGACAAGGTCCCACTTTCCTCTGCGATTTGTACCTTCTTAACATTGATGACGTGAGTGAAAGTCTTCAGGATGTCCTCCTCATGAAAGTGCATATCACACACACGTGATGTGTTGGGCAGTTTCTTATCCGCACAAGAAACAGCGTGGTTCCATGCCTTTCGCTGATCAGGTACACGCGGGGCACAAAAAAAATGTCATGGTACATGTCTCATTTCCTGTAGCTACTTGTACAGCCGGGAACGCAACGTGTGGGCATGATCAAAACACGCAACTTATACAAAGCAGAACAGGGCACGCTGAAGCACAAGACTGTTCACGCAGAAAGAAGCCTCCACGGATAGCGACGCACTGCAACATGCACAGCCGACGAAGGTTAGTACGGGAGTGACACGAGCGAGCATGCTGCGAGTGAATCCGGATGCGACAGCAGCGTCATGTTTGTCTCTGGCAGTGGCGGCGCCATGCAACATGGCTTAGTTTTGCAACTTAACTAGTTCTAAAAATGTTGGTTACAGTAACATCGAAGTTCTATAATGAAAAGAACCTTTGCAAGCCAAATTTTGAATTAAAGTGTCAGCTTCTTAATTTGACTATGTTAAGCAGTAATATTGCCAGAAATATATGTCAGATATTCAATAGAGAGCTGTTCTTGGAAGTTAGAGAAAATTTGTTCTACAAAAAAGTGTTGCAAAGGTCTGCCACATGTTTAAAGTGTCCTGGTGGCCTTCTATGACAGTTTCCAGCAGCTTCAGCTTTGCTTGCATTGTTATATCAGACACAGGGTTGCGTCTAGTGCCACTAGGCGTTCCTATATAGTTGTCATGACGACACGCACATGGGTGCGCACCAGCGCTACAAAACACATGCACTGTTTGAAACTGTCTAGCAACCCCACCTGAATTGAGTGAGGATGACCTTAGAGTTCAAGGATAACAGCACCTCAGCTTTAAGTTTTATTGTCACGATGTATTACATCAGCCTGAGACATCCACAGCCGTTCATAAATTTCTCTTGTTCACATCCTCAAGTTGTCTTCTCCGCGGTAACTGCATATAGCTTCTGACCTTTGTGCGCAATCTTATAGCTACTCTGGTTACGTGTGTGGTCCACCTTTTGCTGGAGGGCAGCGTGCTGGCGCTGGCTGCGGAGCTTTTCCTAATGACAAGAAGGCCCCTGGAGCACATCTTGGCCCCGACTATGAAGCAGTGTGAAATGTTTTAGAACTGCGTGCGATATTGTCTTTTTTTAATACAATATGCACGAAAATGAAAGTAAATATGCTTGGATGCATATATTGAAACGCCAACCTATGCGGAGTGAGGTGGCTCATGGAGAGAGGTGACGCTAGATAAAATAGTGAAGTTCATTGGACGCCTCATTACACAGAGAGATTATTCACATCATGGGTATCCATCTATATATTGGAACACCTGGAGACTCTTATCACAAGACAACAAAAATTTACAGGGAAAAGTGTACGAGTACACTTGTGCCTCAAGAAAAACCATATAATATTTCACTGCATTGCACGAGTGAGCGATGGAGCAACACCTTGGTTCTGATTTTCTTTGTTTATGTGAAGAGAAATATATTGTACAACACTGACTATTTTTCCTGGGCAATTTATCTACAAAACCTATATTCTGAATTTCCTTTGTTTTGAATATTTTTGTATATATAGTGTTTTTTTTGCATTGTTTACCAGGTAACGACCAAAAATTACACACTTCTCACATTTTTATTCATTCTGAAGTATTTTCTAAGTATTTTCTTGTTCTACAACATATATTTTTCGGAACCAGCATTTCACTGTGCGAAGTTTGGTATGCTGCAATGCATGCTGGAGCACTTTTCTAACTGGCAAAAACGATTTTCCAGAGACATATGAAAAACAACCATTTTCGTGCAGTAACAAAAGAGTTAGGACTTGTCGCGCCAAACCAATTAGAACATTTGAATGTTGTCACTAACGTGATGAAAATAGAAATATGTGAACATTCTAACTTTCAAACATTTTGATTTGCACAGAAATTTTACTATAGGAACTTCCGCAACGTAAACAACAGCTTACGTGCGATTTTTCAGACTGTTCTGAAAAATTGCACACTCTTAAACGATGAATGCATACGTTTATATCCTGCTCAAGCAGTAAAATCAGCACAGCTCATTGCTAAATAGTTGCTTTAATGCCTCCCAGTTATCCAGCATTTTAGTGTATGGCCAAGCTCTCTAGAACACATTCGGTGATTGCCGTGAAGCCCGCTTGACTCTCTGAAGCTCGGATATTGACTTTATATTAAATATTCAATTTTTACACAAGATTTGTGAGCAAAATTTGGAGAACCATTACAAAATTGCTGCTAACAATAAAGTTTGGATGAGGTGCTCACTGCTACAGACCGCTGTACCGGGAGAGTTATCTACATAGCACATACTTTACATGCAGCTGTCCGTCAGAAGCTTGCATACTGGACCACCTTACCGAAGCCTTTAAAGAGCATGCTAGCAATGATGGCGCATTACCAACTATGCCCGATAAGCAAGACACCAGTTCACCATGTATCAGCTGTCTACAGCACGCGTCAAACTTTGGAAGAAATGAATGCCCAATTCCAGAAGGGGCGCCACTACAGCCATCTCCTGAGTAGCACCAGCAAAACAAGCAAAGCCAAGCTCACAAACTCGGGAAACAACGAGAGAGACTGCAATGAGGGCATCGACGAAAGCAAAATTCAACGGAAGTGCACTCAACAATTGAAGAACATCAAAAAATAAGATCTCTAAACCAAGACCAATTCAAGACGTCAGACACTTTCGCACAAAAAAAAGTCACCAGAGACACTTCCTGCCCCAGCTTTTACACCTACTGCACCACCACAGAAAACGCCGAAAAAGACGCGGAAGCACTGCTTGCACAGCGCAAGCACTCAGGCACTTCATCCCAGTCTGTCAAAAAGCAAGAAAGCAAGACGCACTGGGATTGCACCATTCACGACGAAAAATACAACCCCGACGATATCCCAACTTCAAATGCTATAGGCAATCCCAACGTTGTCCGTTCCTCAGAAAAACTCAACCGATGTCATCACCAGTTCAGATTTCGAGGGTGTGATTATGCCGTCCAGGACTTAACAGTCAAGCTCAATCACCAGAGTCTTCAGAGAAATCACGGGACTGCTCCCTTGGCTATGAAGATTTAGTGAGATTGTGAAACTGTGAATTTGGCCATTATTTTGTTTATTCTCTTCTTTAATTTGTTGTAGTTTGTAACCAGTGCCATCTTTCGGGGGGAGGGGGAATCCTGTATCGCAAGAAGGCACGGATGGTTAAAAGAAGTAGATGAGGAAGAAGTCAGAATGAAATAAACATGGCGTATGAGCCAGGCCACGTCTCCCAGTCATCATAGCGTCGCATATATTAAATTCGGCATCATGTGACGTGAATAGATGACGAAGGTGAACGACACACCCAAACACGATAATCATGACAAGAAAGTCCTGTAAGGCATAATTTACCTCCACCTCATAGCGTTGTGGAGATTTTAAAGTGGCCTATCAATCTTCCTATTTCATGCTTCGCATATCATCGATTCCCACTGTACATGAGATCTACCCTTTTTTTTAAATCTAGCTTCAGTTACTATGCATTGCTACGAAAAGTTACGTGAAATATGAAGTTTTTACTTAATCCCGTGCGGTGGTGCTTCAAATGAATACCCTTGCTGTCAAACTTTTTAGTTACTTCATAATTCGTGAAATTTCTGGTAGAAATATGTGGCAACTGAAGCTCAAAAAAAGGAAACCAACACAGCAGTCCAAGTGACCCAAAGAATAAAAATTTACCACCCAAAGCTCCTGGGTCTTTTGAGGGGCAAGCGTGAATTCTGCCCCTCGAACACCTCAGCAAAGCCGCGCACAGCTCTTAAAGCGACCACAAACCGTAGACTACCAACTGAAGTTCCGCATGCGGATTGACTCTGTTTGGCCTGCACTTTCTGTGCATTGGTGCTACGGTCATTCGGCGCACTCCCCTATCCTAGTAAACTAGCTTAGGCTTGGAGTGTGTGCACCTGGATCCCTGGATTGATTGATGTCGCAAACTGCAGGTGGCCAACATGCCCTCCATTTCTCGCCGAAAGTAGCACAACTAAAAATGTTTCAAGCCTGGTCGGGCATTTTGGAGCACCGTGGCGCGATTTCAGTGAATTTTGTGGTTTGGGTGCAGCTCAGCGCAAAAACTGGGAATTGAATAAAATTGGCGCAGGTGTTGCACTCCTTAACACCACAGAACACTAGCGTCTGCACCTCACCTTTCACTGACCTAGCACTGTACTCTGTGCAAGAAGACGAGGACAAAAAAAAAAGCACAAGCAGTGAGCACTGCATTTCAACTGCATCCCGAGGATATTCATGGGTAAGTTCAACAAAGTTACCGCATGTGTAATTTCCACCTGGTAAGAGTGCACACTTTCAAGTAGTACTAACAAAACAATGGAACTTACCAGCTCTTCATGGCCGAATGCCACCGATGGCAATATACAGCTGAAATTCCCATCAATCAATGACGGCTGCCTGGCATTCGTTATCAGAGACTCTTCTGGATGAGCCCACTGAAAGAGAAAAAAGAAAAGAGGAAGAAAGAACTGCCCATTTTCAGATACAAATCTCTAACCTCCAATGTGAAGGCTTGTGCAAATATTCCGAATTTCAGTTCACTTCAATTGGAAATTTCAAAGTATTAGAAATGATCGACTACGTCTATTTAATATTGGTTCACATGTAACCTCCTGTAAACCTGGTTTGACTGCAAGATAAAAGTTGTAAGCCTTGAAAGCACCGACCCAAGTGTATGTATTAAATCAGGGCCAGGCAGTATCGCGATACAAGGGTATCGCGATAGTGCTTCACAGATACTTTTGAGTAGCTGTATTACTGTATCAAGAAACTTTTCAAAAATGTATTTGTATCTCACTAGTAAAATATTTTACGATGTATCGCCCCTATCTCGATACTATCCAGAAGATGGGTATCTCGTTACTTTTTTTCTGAAGTGAGCCAAGACGTGCTTACAATTGGAAAATGTTTTTTTACTGCTGTGACCTTGACAGTCCGTGGCGAGATATGCACTCACCATATCTAAATTTCTGCTGAGGGTGAAACTGACTCCTACCTTCCTAAACGTGAGCTAGTCGCTTCACTACCTGCATCTTATTGTGCACCTTCAGGCAGAACTAGAATGTGTTTGAATGCCTGCTTGAGCTTCACAACACTGTTATACTGCCATTTCGAATTCCAGCAGCGGTATTTTCATTATGAGCAGCATTGTATACTGCACAATGGGCGCCAACCAACAGAGTCGTTTTAAAATGTGTCCCTCATGCCAATTGAATGAGCTTATCGGGGAAGCCACAAACCACTCAAAGAATTCAGTGTGTGGTGCCGTGTGCCATCAACGATATTCCTTTCTCCAAAGCATTGCCGGAATACGCTGGGGTAGCCACACGGCGATCGGAAGGAGGTCTTTTTGCGTTTACTTTTGCATTCATTGTAGTGTTCGTTCTTTCTGCTTTTTCTGTGTTTTTAGGAAACACTAAACCTTCAACTGGAATCGCAAGTGCTTGTCTTCATTGTTTATGTGTTTCTGTCTTGCTTTGCGCTAGGCCCCTTTAGCAGAACTGGAAACCAACTAGCCTGAACCGCTAGTCTACTGAGCAGTAAGCCCCGCCGTTACAGTGGCAGCAAGGAATTCAGGAGCCTTAATTTCTATTCTTTTTTTTTTTGTCAGAGACACATGCTGACCGGTGTGTTCGTGCAGGATTAGCCATAGCGCGTTACAAATAACGGGGTTAGTGGTGATACATTGCTTTTTAGGTAACTCATTGACGTACTCCTTACAATTTCAAAACCTTAACAGGCAAAGTACCTATGTTAAAGTGGTGGTACAACTCCGACAGCACTGGCTCCGCATTTTAGGCACTGCTTGCTGATGCACTATGCTTACTGCACTCATTGTATCGATGCGAACTGTATCCACTATAACACAAATTTGTGCTCCTCTGCAGCAGTAGAGCGACTTTTCTCGTTCGCAAGTGTTGTGTTGAGGCCAAAATGACGATGTCTAGATAACGGCCTATTTTAGAAGCTACTGCTCCTCAAGTGCAATTGACGTGCTAAATGTTTCAACAAACAGACTTGTATTACATAAAAACATACCTTTTCTTGCCTTGTTTGTTTATGGTTCCAGCCCTTCACTTGAACTGTGCTACTTCTAGCATAGCTAATAGTGTTGCCTCCAAGTATTCCGATTTCGGTGTACAATGCATGCGACTTGCTCTCATACAGCATAGTTTTCTATAGCAACTGATATCTGTAAATATGTGATTATTAACAATTATTTGCAGTGTAAGCCTCTTTGTAATGCTTTAATTGAACTCGGACTACGGTGACAAAATAATGAATAAAATAAATGCGCTGCGCATTATAAATACTATGCTGCAAATAACAAATGTCTGTACGAAGTATGACTATCCCCGACATAGAGAATAGTGTTTCAGTTTTTGCAATGTATTTCTGAAATATCCCGTTACGTCAATTATAAATGTATCTCAGTATCTGTATTTTAGGCTTCCACACCGTGTATTTCGATATCTGTATTTCGGAACACTTTCGGGTATCTCTGCCCAGCCCTGGTATTAACTGCATGTAACTCCCTGAAAAGATGTTTTCACTGCAATAAAAAAAAGGCTAAGCCGTGAAAACACTTATCCAGAAAAAATCCGCACTGCCACAAGGCCCCACTTCAACACTTCAACGTTAAATGAACATATTGCTTTTGCATCGATTCATCATTTTTCGAGTTTAAGAGCTTGTTATACCAACTAATGCGCTCTAAGTGCGGGAAGTTTTAATAAAACATAACATATATTGCAGGTTACCACTTGCATTCTACCACAAGTCAAATACTACGACTATTAAATGTTGTTTTTTCATACCTTGAACAAAAAAAAAAATTGGCATTTGCACAAGACTTGTTTCAGCTTTTAAAAAAGATTGTACGCATTAGGTAGGTCACAAAAAATATGCCCGTTTTTCCGTATGTATGATATATATACTACAGTTAGACCCCTTCATAAAAGGCAGGCTCCGGGCAGCAATTGCTTTTCGAACAAGATGTCTCCTTCAAAAGCAGGAGACCTCGAATGCATTTTCTTATCCCCCATATTTTACTATAGGCATACTGCTGTCTCTTATACTGATTTGTCTCCTATATCAGTGTCTCTTATAAAGGTGTTTGACTGTATTTGAATTAGATTGAAAATTATATGACCGAAATCACTATTCCATACCTGCCAAGTTCAAGAACTCTGAATCCGGGAGATTTTTGCAATGTAGGGGGGGGGGGGATATTGCACTAAATTATGTTCCCCCATCTCTTCGGCACCAAAAGAAAACAACAAAAAACATTAGGAAAACCAAAAGAAGGAAGGGGGTACCAATCACCAGTGGAAACATTGGCCTTGCGGTCTTAAAATAGCTCGGAGTGGCTGAACACGAGGGTAGGGTTTCCCACTAAGGCACGAGTCTCAAAGGAGGAGCGCAAATACTACCAAATTTAGCATCATCAAAACTACTAGCGAAATCTATTCTTTTCAAAACAACTCACGTATATTTTCCTACAACGCACGTGAACGAACGGGATGGTGCAGCAGGCTGCCATGAAAGTGCAGGTCAGTGCTTTGCTCGGTACTAGATTACTTTGACAGGAATGCCAAAGCACTTCTCGCCTCTTTTTCGTCTTCACTGCTTTTAATCTACCGCAGCGTTACTCGCGTGCCCTCGGAGCTCGTAGATCGCTATTGCGTTGCTGTGACCGTGGTTTTGAGCACGGCAGTTGCGGCAAATGGTAGTTACGTTTTCAACCTGCGAGCGCTGGCTACGCACGTGCCTTCAAAACTATTTTATGGGTCGTTTTATGCTATCTATGATCGTACTTGCCACAACTTTGTTCACAAAGTTAGAGGAAAGCAGCGTTCCTTTGACTGGTCGAACACTGAACGCGCACACACTTTCCGAGTTCTGTCAGTTACGTTGTAGCCATACATGGTTGTGTCAAGAACGTTCACAGTTTTGGGCCACAGCGGTTGTGACAATCACAACCACACCCACTGTAGAAGGCAGTGCGTGCGCTGGTCGCACACATACTTCTCAAGCTTCGAGCACACTGCTCTTGGCATTCGTTGGACGGTTCCAATACTGTTTTTATCACCCGCTACGATTAGGAAATGTCTTCGGAACGTATGAATTTAGGCCTAATGAACACCGTAAAATTTGGCTGGGGAATTTTGCGAATTCTTTCTGCCACAGTTTTGCAACATTGAGATTCTACTGTACGTTTAGATGAACGCCTCCTAAATTCGTTTATAATAAAGTGCAGTGGGTTTCGCAAAACTCCTAGAGCGCATCGACCTGCATTTTTGACAATGCAGCCAGGACATGCACAGAAATTTCAATTTCCGGGATATTTTCATGACAACCGTACTAAAGGAAGAAACGGTCGAAATCTGCGAGTCTCCCGTACAATCCAGGAGACTGAAAAGGCATACAATTCACTTCGAATTTATTTTGAACCTATAATTCACTATTTCCACAAGCCTACCAATGTGGACATACCGAGGTCACAATTTGGAGAAGCAAGATTTAACAAGGTTAGGCCCACTGCAAATGTAATCAGTACACACATCACCTGACTATTGTGGCCCAAACACTGTCTCATAAACAACCATCTTTGATATTGCGAAGTACATTTTAAGGAAGAAATATGTGCCCCTAGCAGCAGATGAGTGAGCAAACAAAAAAAAGTTTGCTGAGCTCTTCGCAATGACCATTATACATTCAAATTTCAGGCAAGGTGGGCCCAAGCATTGCGATAAGTTCTCCGGCAGCTTATTGTGAAGAAATGCTTCGCAAGCACATCGGCTCTTAGTATTTTTTGCTATTGTGCTAGTGTGAACATCTGCCACTTACACTTTGAGGCCCGAAAAACAACTAACCTTCATTGAACAAGTAGTGTCAACACAAGCTGGAGGGAGAGGGCGTGCCATAAACTCTTTATATGCTCACTGCAACTGCTGAGCGTACAATGAGGTTTAATGTAAAGACATTTCTGACCTGAAAGGTATGTAGGCAGGCACATGAAACAGGCACATAAGACCATGACATGATAACGGCAAACAAAGGTCAAAGCAGTCTACAGACTGCTATCGGGGCTAGAGATGTACAGTATGGTCCACTTTTGGAGGGATCACGGCAACGTGTGGCTGGCTGCCCGCGAGACGCAAACTGTCGGAGAGATTAGGAAACAAAGCGCATGCACCTAGGGGGCTTTCCGCGTTTCATCTGCTACTTTCTACTCCAGCGCTTGTAGTGTGCTGGATACCACGTTCGCTTTTCCGCGATACAATTCATGTTTCATCAGCGCGCAGAAAAATGTGCCATTCGTTTGTTGTGCTTTCTCAGCAGCTCTGTTGCGATTCCATTCATGGCCACAGCAGTAAATTTCAGAATACAGGTGAAATTCAAAAAAAAACTATACGCCAATAGTATTCAGAAAAAGGTTAGGAAAACACGCTTTTCGAAATACTTCAATGTATCCCACTACGGCGGGACACAAAATTATATAGTTATTGTGGATCGCAGTACCCAGCCAATGTTGGTTATAACTCGCATTGCAGTTCATTTTCTTCGTTGAGGCGAAAACGCTGAAAGCTCCTTATTTGGAACATACAATAGCGTTCACTTTTCCCAAAATCATTACGTTTAACCTACACGTGCGCTAAAACACGGTGTGTAGGCCCACTGCGGGGTAAACAAAGAAAAATTGTGACAGACACAAAGAAAATTGTGACAGACAGGTCGATTGAGGTCATATCAGTAGCCTCGAAACATTTGAATAGTGCAAAGGTAGTCAAACACATCTTTATCCTGCGAAACGCAATATAAAATGCAGATCTGTGTAAGCAAAATAGGATTACGCGTGACCGAACTAGGCACCGCAAAAGATTACATTTGTAATGCTGATGATTACGCTGGTAATGAGAAAGTGGCCTTTTCGCGATGGCAGTGACAGCACACTGGCTCTATTTGGTGTACAGCTTGACTATTCGAAGCCTTTTATCGTCAGATACTCTAGCCATGCCATTTCCGAGAGCTAGCTCGGCCGAAGATGCGATCAGCGAGTAAATAAACCCCCAGCTCAGGAATTCTGTTAAACTGATAAAAAGCCCATCACTCGCGTAGCATGGTGTTTGTACTCACCAAAAATGTAATTGTAAGCTTTCTAAACGCTGTTCTAACCAGCCAGTCGCTTTTGATAACAGACATGAAAATCGATGGTCGAAGACGCGAGCAGAGCAATCTTGTCGCTAGCGCGCGCCAAGCGTAGGGCGGGAAAGTAGCAGACGACACGGGTAAGTACCGCCCTTGTGATTAAGCGCGCATGCTCTGCTTTTCAATATCTCGCCAGCAGTTGGCACCCCACGGACCGCCGGCCACGCGCTCGTGTGTTCCCCCTAACAGTGGACCATACTAATCATTTACTGAGGTACGTTATCATCCGGCATGGCCCAACTCAACAAAAATCTGGCAAAAGGAAACATTACTTTTGCAGGAAACGAAGTGAGAATGTTTTTCGCTTGAACACAACCAGTGGTGAGGGCAGAGCATCCACAGTGATAAGAACTGTCTGCTGACTACTGTAAGAATAGCGCCCACGCAACCAACCTACACTTTTACTGGCGGAGCCTCTTTTGTTACGCGTTGGCAGTATACTCAGCAGAAAGGCTGCAAGACTCAGGTTCACGTCGCATACCCCTGTACTGTGTACTGCCTTTATAAAGTTCCAAACGAATGCAGTGCATTATCCAAGTTACACTGACATCATTAAAGTGAGCACAGCATAAGGCTTGCATATTAACACACAAGTGATTTACGCTGGTGTTCACCAAGACTTCAGGGATGTATTTCAGACACAGAAATGACATCGAAAAAATTGATGTGACAAGATGGCCAAGAAAAACTTCAAGAAAAAAAATAACACCAGGTTTCCGCGAAAGGCACAGTCACAGCGAAAGCTAGATGAGCGGTCTTTCAGAGCCTTTTCTAAACACTCATTGGGTAACTTCTGTAAGCACACATGCTTGATGCCCACTACGGCATTGATAATAATTTTAGTGTAGTAGGCCAGCATTCGCTTCGCTATTTTTCATCATTCTTCTGAGAAGCGTAGTATTCAATAAACTATTGCGAGGAGTTTTGTGCCAATTGTTCATGCAGTGGCTGACAATGATGAGGAATTATGCCTGAAGTGGGTATGTGCCCCAGTTCATAGCTGAACAAAAACAAGCTTTTGTAATGGGTTCGAGCACCAGACGACCCACTCTTTATGCTATTCACATTGTGCGACGACTGCTTGTTATTTCGCAGCATTGAAACGCCTTACAAGTCGTATTAATGCGATTGCTTTTTCGACATCAAGCCTGCCTAAAGCAAGTTCGCCATCAAGTCCCAAACACCGGCGTGGCTCAGTGGTAGAATACTGGGCTGGCACCCAGTGATCCGGGTTCGAGCCCTACTGTGTAATTGGTACTAGTTTTTTTTCTTTGTAATATCGCGCGATGTGGTTGCGGGCAGCGGCGGCGGCGGCGGCAGACAACTGCGGTGCTGCGCGAGACTCTAGTTGTGATCTCATAAAAGCTTTCGCTGTAAAATGGTTGCATCAGTGGGAGTCGGACCCGCAACTCCTCTGTTCATGACAAAATATGCTGGGCCCACCGCACAATCATACACCTTGCAGGCTTTTTAAATCTCGCACTTTCCTCTCACAGTTCTCTTGGTCAACAGTGAAGTTATGCATCATAAATATGGTCTCTGCAGTGAGCTCTTGCAACACGTTGCTACGCATCCATCTTACACAGCGCATTTTCAACAGCACAAATGAAATTTTGTCAACTCCATAAGGCACTATACTTTGGCGACCTTAGCCCTAGCCTCAGTTTCCTTTGTAGCACCCATTCATACCAAAATAGCCCTGCCCCGCTTTCACTTGCCCAGAGAAAAATCGTTGCTGGGCTAGAGGAAACGTGACACGCATAGCATTTCCATTTAGTCTGATCATGGTGTTCAATAACTCTTGAACATACTGCACGATGAAGTCATCAGCTTTTTAAATTCTGGATTTAATCAGCAACACTCTGGATACTCTTTTGACTGCTCCACCACTTACTCTGATTATGCTTTCACCTTCAACTACTACACCAACCTAAAGGTTTGTCTAATCATTGTAGTTGTTGGGATAGACATGTACCACCAAGCATCAACTTGGATGCACCCATGGTAAATGATGCTACAGCTGCCATTACCTATCGTATTTACTCGCGTAACGAACACGAGTAAATTAGAGCACATTAGACGTACATTCATTATGCAGGGTAAATTTCATGAAAACATTTTCGGGAAGAGCAAAAAATGCGGTAATGTAAAAAAAGAAAGTTAGGTCGCTTAGCCTTTTGCAATTGACATATGCGTACACTGTTTGGAAACAGCTTCTTTGTTGCACTTTACTCATCTTCGACTATCTTGTGCAAGCTGTTGCCGCGCTGCCCGCACAAGCCATAAAAGCGTATTGTGGTTATCTTTTCTCGTAATCGTTTAACTGCAACAGTGGTATCTGCTGTAATCTCTAGGGGCGACGCACTTTGCCAACTTCGCGGCAACCTCGCACGGTGACCGTGACGACGTTGTTAGCATTGTAGCAAGTAACCAACAATGCAGCAAGCTACCCCCGAAGCAGCAAAAAAAAACTGTCGATAACAAAATTAACGACAAAATTAGCCACCGCAGCCTCGCTTACACAAGAGAAGTTCCTGTACGCACCGATAACAAGCGACGCGAGAATCGAGGATGCTACATTGTTGCAGAAACTGTCACAATATTTTCTGGGTGACAAGAGATTTTTCTGGTTTTCCAGAAACCTGTGACGCGATAGCGACAAATGACCCTTCGCGACAGCAAATCCCGTGATCGTCGCACGAAAAGCGCGTGCACATAGTCGGGCTTTAAAGCTTCGTATTTGCAGGAAGTGACAGTTCGTTGGCGCGACAGTTTTGTGACCTTCGCTTGCAGTGTGCTTATCAGCTGCGATGTCTCTACACTCGCACCGTCTTTGAACCCTGCTGTGGCGCACAGATTGAAAAGACATGGTACGTGCCGTACACAAATAGAAAGAAAAGCAATACGACACCACGTGGCAACGGGCGAAGGGAGCGAGCTGAGGAGGCTGATGGGGGTCAGGATAATAATAAAAAAACGGAAGACATCCAACGGGTGAAGAGGCGCCAGGTGTCGGTTAGCAGGACTGCAGTGGATGAATGTAGGGGGTGCATTTATTACGAAGGGAAAAAATCCTAACTTCGACGACTGAATTTGGGGGTGCGTTTATTTGGTGTGTGCAATCATTACGCAAGTATATACGGTAAACATTCAACTACTTTTGTGGAGACACATTCTTAAATTTTGTTATATATACCAATTTTCAGGACAGAAAAGACTAACCATGTCTTTAGGGGCGAAGCTTCTCTTAGTCTAACCTTGTCCTGCATCAGGCGTAGCCGGCAGCATCAGACAAACATGGAAGACACTGGGTTTGGGCTAGGTGGTACTGATTCAGAGCTTATGCAAGCGCTAAAGGCACATACGTAAGACGAGCGAAGGACACAGGACAAGTGTTTGTCCTGTGTTATGGATCCGACAAAAAGACAGAGAGACGCATGGACTGACGCATGGACGGACAGAGAGACGCACAAATGAACGCACGGACAGATGGATGGATGGAAGCATGGACACACAGAGGGACAGGCAGACAGACAAACAGACGAATGCTTCACCCTACTCACCATCAATCACTTCGTGGATATGCTGCGATTTTTTTTTTCCTATTAAATGTCTAGGCAAAATTTTTGATTCGTGTTTCCACACATCAATAAAAGACCAAGTTTTCAGTTTCAGAATGAATGCATTTAGAAATACACTCAAAGACGAATTTTTCTAACTCCAAAAATTCGAAGTTGTTGGATTTTTCGGACTTCACAAATGCGCCGTCAAAGTTCCCATTGCACCAACGCATATACGCGACTGATTTTTGGGACAAAATTATGTTACAAAATTCGATTTTCGAGGGCTAATAGTTTGTTTTAGGCTATGACCCTCGATTTTGAAAGCCACAGTTAAGTTTTCCTTTTCGTTCGTTGATCTCCTTGATATTGATTGAAGTCCCGTCAAGGAGATGATCGGCGTCGATGAAGCAGGAGGCAGGTTTGAGGTAATGAAAACTTGAAGGTATATTACAGCGAAATATTCACAGTCATATGTACATCTTGCCGAAGCACACTCATGATAACACAGACATCAACAGCGTCTTACTCTTCTACTTAACTTTTCTTAAGTTAGAGCCTAGAACACTGTTACTACATACAACGTACTTAGTCTCACTGTTCGACCACCAAGTGGTTACGGCCCAGACAAAAGTTGCATCGTACGGAGTCGAGGCTGCAATCACCTAACTGATAGATCAGTACGACTCCGTACGATGCAACTTTTGTCTGGGCCGTAACCACTTTGAGGTCGAACAGTGAGACTAATACATTGTATGTAGTAACAGTGTTCTAGGCTCTAACTTAAGAAAAGTTAAGTAGAAGAGTAAGACGCTGTTGATGTCTGTGTTATCATGAGTGTGCTTCGGCAAGATGTACATATAACTGTAAATATTTCGCTGTAATATACCTTCAAGTTTTCGTTACCTCCAACCCGCCTCCTGCTTCATCGACGCCGATCATCTCCTTGACGGGACTTCAATGCACATCAAGGAGATCAACGAACGAGAAGGAAAACTTAACTGCCACCATGATGGATTTTTGTTTGCTTGGTTGAGTTTGGCATGCAGTGGCTAGTTGTGTCGCCGACAAAATTAGAAGCGCGCATAATCTTCCAGTTTCAGAAGCCATGCCTCATCTTTTCTGGCAAAAGAAACAGCAAAACTTTTCCTTTTCAGTCATCCTTATCATCGTCAATAATCTGCCGGTAGGTTATTTTTATATTCTGGGTGTTTGTTTTTCTGGTCGTCATTGTGCACTTGGTCGTGCTGGCGGTGTGCCCAGTGGGTTCGAGCCATCGTGCGCGACACATGCTCGCTGCCGTTCGCGAATGTTCAATAGCACTCCGGTGGCCATGGTGCCGGGCTACTGGCCTGGAACACGCGAGTTCAATCACAGCCATGACGGTAGCGTTTTGATGATGGAGAAATGCTGGAGGCTCACGTACTGTGTGAGCCTTCAGTGCAGGTAAACGGAGCTCAAACCGGGTTGTTAAATCCCACCAAACAGGCGAGACACTGCATGCATCGTTTTGCGACCGGAATCAAGTTTTCTTTTCATCGTTCCATGGAGCCGCCCACTTTGCCACCAGCAACGGTTGGCGGCAGCGATTGCCAAGGCACTTGCCAACGCTGCTACTGTATCCCCGATAGAACCTAGTTTGCTCACCCCCAAGAATAGCGTGAAGCATGGCATTAGTGGGTATTTTCTTTTAGGCTTTTCCGATCTAAATAAACTTAGTTTTCACAACTTGACCATTTTTTCGGACCGTTTAGTTTTTCAGACTATTTCGTGGTCCCCATCACGCCTGTAAAATCGGTGGGCGAGTGTATTGTGGACATAGCTAGTTGTCTACCAATGAACAGGCTTCAAAGAAAGTGCTCGCGTTCACCATCATGCTAGCATGTGTATAAAAGCTTTAAAGACGCACTGGTACTGCGTGTTTGTCACGCTGTCGGGGCTCCTCTGAGCAACTATTTTTGATAAGCACTTGACGCATACAGACTACTTCAAAAGAGATCATCAAAAAGAATACAACTGTGGCACACAAAAAACACAACTCACGAGTGCAGTTGTCCCACTCCCTTTGTCGCTTGTCTCCGTGCACTCCAAGACAGTATTCAGGTGGCCCTTTTGTTGCCCTGACAACATCGAAATCGGGCTCAGCCTTGGCTGTGCCGACAATCCCGCGAAGGCAGTGGCCAGTGTCGACGGTGAGGACGCAGGGGTAGTCTCCACAGCTGGAGATGAAGCAATGTGGCCGCCAGTCGACACTCCTGACACTGAAAAGAGTAGTAAAAAAGGGGACAACAGTGCAGCTGCTATTTGCCAGAGGCACTGTGAAAATGTATTTAGAAAAAAATGGCAGCCAAAAAAAACTCGCTGCATATGCAGCGTCTGCATAGCCATTATGTTGAACTGTAACTTTACGACATTTGGCCATTTAAGCCCAATCCAGCTGGCAAGCATTAAAATATCAAAGTGGGCCCATACAGTTGAAACCTGAAGTGAAGTCTCAAGTAAACTGTATTTACCATGTTTACGTGACAACATGCTGACTTACGAGATTTAAACTTTAACATATGAAGATGCAGAAACAATTTTTGGAACTCGAAACATCGAACGCCAGTAACAACAAGACTAATCACATACCTAAAAGCGTTTTTCGCTAGGAGACCTGGAATAGCCGCAGAAATCCTGGAGCGAACCCATGGATTGCACCAAGCCAAATCTGCCAGTGAAACACGTGAATGCACCGCGGAGGCCGTTTAAGTTGTTTACGTACAGTTCACTAAACCAGTTCCGGAAATGATTCTCTTTTCAGCTTTCTACGTATACATGGCAAACTTGTCAGCTCTGCAAAGCGTGCATTTCGACCACACTGTTCACGGAAAGCAGGGGTATCATTTTCTTGTGTCGCGCTGAAAAATGTAAAAGAGCACACGGAGATTTCTGTGGCTGTGCGCCTGCTGCTGCTGGGAGTGCTCATTGCTAGACCGCAGTTCCTTCACAGCAGTGAACGCAGCCATTTTGCAATGCTCAGCCCATGCACAATGACGGAAGTGACGTACGCTGCTCCTCGAACTTCTGCCCAAATCTGTAACTTAGCGGGGGAGCAGCGAGAGCAAGACCTCCTCAGGGAGGGTTGCTCTGAAACTGCCATTAAAAAGAGCGAACCCACTCCAAATCTACCAGTGAAATCCAGATTAGTCGCAATGGAGCAAGAAAAACTGCTCCGGATCTACCATTGAAGCGCGCCATAGGATACTACAGTTTGCTTTCAACATAAAATTTGCTTTCTGGCTAACTCATTGGATTCTGTTCTGCAGCTCTTTCAAAATGTCTCAATAAATTTTGTTACATGCCACTGAGTTCATACAGACACCATGAGGTTGATAAATGACAATCACAGAGATCGTAATGTAATCCTTGATTGAAGGGCCGCTGTACTAATAGGCATTGGCCATTTGTTTGAGGGGTACTGGTAATAATTGTCGGAAGCACCACTGGCTCTCGCATGTTTTCATTCAGCTGTTGTGTGCTACCGCTGTTCCCAACAGTCGAGCTTGACCATCATGAGTGCCATCCTCGCCCCAAAAAACTGCACTCGTTAACAACAGTGCTCAAGAAGGCTGCCATTCTCTGCGCCGAAGAAGCAAGTACTGCACAGCAAGACGCAAGTTTGGTGTTTTGTAATGGCTGGTGCAGCACTGTTCAATAATGGATGGAGCGGCAAATCATTGCAAGTCATGCCAAAGGATAAGGCTTTCATGTGCAGGAGTCTGGATGCTTTTCGCAGCCGAGACCTTCCACCATACGTGACCAAACTATGCGATCTGTCAACTGGAAACTTACAAACAGGTGCTCAATTAGGCACGCATTGCTGACTTCAGACGGCCGAGTGAAGTCCAGGCGCTGACGGTTCATCGTGACACATTTAAAAAATAACCATCAAACAATGCCACGAGTACGCCTTTTCTACCCCTAGTAACGGCAGGTGTCCAAAAGCGGTCTCTGATCAAACTCCGGGCGAAGTCTCGAAGCACCGTGAAAGGAAGCCCGATACAAAGCTGAGCTATGGGATAATAAGTAAAACCAGCGAGAAAAAAAAACGTCAGGCCTGTGCGAAATGCACAGCACAGTCACACCGAGAGCTGTAGGAGTGGCCATTAAGAGCCTTTTATAAACAATCTGTGAGTAGCTGCTGCGGCCGGCATTCTTATTCACTTTCTCTTGCGGCTCATACCCACTGCGGAAAATTGGTCAGAAATTTATTTGTAGCCTAGAATCCATGGCTCATACCCCCTCTGGGGGATCGGCCAAAAGACCATATAGTCTCATACGGGCTATAACTGCACTATTGCTTACAACAAAAAAAGGAGAAAAAAAGTTGTAAAATGAAGACAGCATATTAAAAAAAAGAAAACAAACATTGCTATGCCATTCTTCATCATTCATCGGAGAAGAGTGGTGCCCACTACGCACTTGCAAAAAATTTTGTGCAATTTTCTCATGCTGTGACTGACGATGATGAAGAATTATGCCTGAAGCTTGAGTAATAGGTTGGCGCAACTGACATCTCACTCGTTCCGCAATTCACATTGTGCGACGCCTGGTTCTGAAGCACTTTTTTATTCATATTAACGCCATTTCTTTCCCGACATCAAGCCTGCCTAAAGCTAGTTTGCAACAACGTCCAAGCAGCAGCGTGGCTCTGTGGTAGAATACTGGGCTGGCACGCAAGGTACCCTGGTTCGAATTCTACTATGCCCTTGTCTTTTTATTTACCGAGTCAATGCCACAGAAAACAACGAAAGAGACTGAACGTTATAATTTGTACAACGCACGAACATAGACATAATTCCTTGAACTTCATTTCTCTTACACGCAGGCTACAAGCACTTATTCTGTCTCAGCCGCGACACAAAATACAGCGCGTACGACGGAGTATTCGGCGCCTACGACATTCGACCTTCAAATGCTACAAGGACTTCAAACCTTGTTCGTTTCTCGCAGGTGCTCAAGTCGTGTCATGGTCAGTGCAGTTTTTCAAGACGCTGTTACCTTCTCCAGAACGCCACAGCCAACCTCGCCCACCAGAACTCCGCCATTAAATGGACTGCTGCACTCTTTTCTGAAAATTTGCAATTTTACGGAACGCCACTGGGACATGAAACCAATTGTGCATTTTGACATTTGTGACTTCTCAATCTCGCCTTGTTTACTTTTTCTTGTTCGTAATCTATGCCTTCTTTCGGGGGAGGGGGAATCGTGTGACATATGAAGCGATGATTGGTAGAAGCCGGGAAGGAAGAAGTGCAAATTTTGGCTAGTCTGCGGTGCCGTAGAAATGACAGGAAGCTCGTCAGGGGTTTCTTTTTCGCTGTTCACTGCGAGTGGTTCTTGCGCCTGGTAGCGTGCGACGTTCGATGCGTCTGAGCGTTCTGTTTTGTTTGGACTGTCGAGGGTGTGTGCACCGGATGGTGATGCTGAAACCGTACGGAAGAAGAATGAATTGACAAGGTATTTTCTCGACGCGCCAGGTCATCTACCATGAATACGGCGTCCTTATAAGGCAAGTGCTGAGCGTTAGGAGTGCTTGAAGAACCGCGTGACGAAAACCCAGGTGGTGGACCACGTATGTGAGACGAAGAGTGAAGGGCATCAGGTGGTTGAGCAACGTCTCGGGTCATATGCTGAAGCGATGACTTCGGAAATGCCGACTTTCTTGTACAAGATAGACGCGCTTGACAATTGGGTTTTTCCCAATATACGGATGGCCTTCTGTAAGTAAACGCATGTGCCACTTCGTCTTGAGGCACTTGTCGATTCGCGCTGGACTTTCGAATGCTTGAGGACTGCTTAGGAAATTGACAATAGTGTGCAGTTGTCTCTAGATGGTTGGCAATGAGTAAATTTTGGTCATAGTCATTAAAACGGGTAATCATCTTCTCTTTGATCTTTTTCCAAGACTCATCGTTCTCGAAGATGTGGGTGAGGTAAAACTTGAATGCCTCACCTGAGATGTAGTCAGTGAAGTTCATGATCATCTCCCGTTCCGACCAGGATGCAGTGACGGCGTGGAGCTCAAAAAGGTTGAACAAGTCCTGTACGGTCCTGTGACGTAAGAAGGCAAGGATGGTTAGGAGAAGTAGAGGAGGAAGAAGTGAGAATAAAATAAACATGGCGTATGAGCCAGGCCACGTCTCCCAGTCATCATAGCATCACACACACACACACACACACACACACACACACACACACATATATATATATATATATATATATATATATATATATATATATATATATATATAGTACAACGGTATCCCTACCATATACATATAAGTGGTAAAATACCGCAGTTCGAAACGTCTGTGCAATGAGCTATTCAGTCGTACGAACCTCAAATTTTCCGCTGAAGTGTCATTGGAGCTAATGCTAAAGCGTTTCAATTCAACAAAATTAGTACTAACGAAATTCAAGTTCCAGTACCATATTTTGTGGTGCAATATTTTGCCTCACAATTCACACTAAAAAGAAATGGCCTGAAAAAATGGGCAGAAATGCCGATCGCCTTTAGGCCTTTAGAGCACTGTGCCACCTGTCACTCTTGCATTGCGAGATGTGCCATTATATTTAAAGAAAGGACCTTAACGAGCGTGGTAGCTGAAGAAAAAGAGGAGGATGATTGAGCAATATTTTTTAAAAGCTTCAGGACTTTTAGTGTATGAAGCACTGATGTCCTTATAAAAGTTGAATCCTGCGCTGCCCAGGATAACTTTGTGCCGGCGATGAAGTTTCAGAACTGGGACACAGTGAGTCAATTAAGACATTTACAACCTAACTGTAAGCGCATAAGTGCAGCAAAAGTTGCTACATTTTTTAAACCTGTGCAGGCATTCACAGTCGAGTAAGCAGCATTGTCAATAAAAAAGTGAACATTTCTAGAAGTGATCGCTTCTTTAGCTCCTGGCAGCATGTTTATTATACGTATGCAGGAATGATGTATATATACATTAGCAAAACACAATTACATGCCTTGTCTAAAAAGGTGACATGGGTAGTGGTGCGTGAAGTTCACCCTCACTATGCTGTTTTTCTGCGCTAAGCTGCCGAAAGGATTACGCTGGTCTTGTGAATTTCTATGATACTTTTTAGACGGCTCTGTACCTAATTTTTACGGAGCACAAATATCTATCCTAATTGTATACTTCATATTGATTGGAGGCGTCGTGCTTTTTTTATTTTAACACCTCACAATTGAACCTATGTTTTCAATCCTGAAAAGTTTGGGACAACTCTGGTTTTTTATAGCATTTTCAAAAATGCATAGAGTTGAATTGAAAGCGGAAGAAATAAAACAGGGTGACATGTCATTTTTTCAGGGTTTCATTGTTCGCGCTGTTTTAACATGATGTACGCAAGCCGACCAGAGCAGATAATGGACTTTAGTACAAATTTATTGATAATATGCGTGATACGTCCAATTTCGTAGGAAGCATGAAGAGTGTGATAAAGACGACAATGTCTGAGAAGCTCGTGGTCCACTACCGCGATTCTCAGGATATTCACGACCTCGTAGACGCAATACAGCGTTACCTCAAGTGCTGCGGCATGACGTCACAAAACTTTCGTGACTGGAACGACAACATGTAAGTGTGCTCACAACCTCATTCGCAGTTTTTACTTTGAAAACAAGTGTTGGTGCAGAGAGCTTACGATGCCTCAAATCATGGAGGCATTGAAAAACAATCTTACTTGCGTAAAGTTGTCGAAGGAGGTACTGCAATGTACAGATGTAATGAAGCTTTTTGCGAAAGCTGGTGGTTCATTGCATTGGCTTAGAACAAAGAAGGAGCAACTTGTCGCCATCGGACATACTGAGGCAGCTACACGTGATCCTGTGTTTTTTTTAGAATATTATTCGTAAGATATGCAATGACCATTGAAAGAATATTCTGAAAAAATGCATATTGGCCACGCCACCTTCAGTGGTTAGCGACTGTTTTATTATTTTCGTGCATATATCGAGGTGTTAGTTAAAGGCCCACTTAAGAGTTAGGCTATTTTTTGCGTACTAGTGAAGTACAGTTTCACAATCCCGAAAACGCCAATTTTGCCGCGACTCAGCGCTTGCTAAGCGAGAAAACGCGTGAAACAAAAATGCGTGTGGAGACGCCACTCGAGATTCCTGCACAAACACTATGACGTGATGGGATTTGAAGGCGTGTACTGGGTCCTAGGTAGCTCCTAATCAATACATCTTCAGTACATTTTCACCTGTGGGTATTTATCAAACGAACTTCCAGGACATTTTATCGAGACAACGTCTCCAAAATTTCGATAGTGCATGGTGAAATGTTTGACGCCACACACGTAAGCATCGGTGCGAGAGAGAGAGAGAAAACATTTATTGAAAGAAGCTTGTGAGTGAAGGTGGGAGGGTCCCTTATTCTAGGAACCCTCTGGCTTGGACAGCCCGCCGAGCTCGAGCGACAAGTTGAGGCTGCTCGACCAGGTCCGGCTGAGAGATCACAGCCTGCCACGCTTCACTGAGGAGGTCTGGGTCCACACCTGGTGCTCCTGCTCGTAGTCTTGGGACGCTTACTTTGCACTGCAGTAGGAGGTGCGCCAGAGTGTCTGCCACATTGCAGTGAGGGCAGATGTAGCTGTGCAAAAACGTTAGCCTCATAAGGTGCAATAGAACGCCGTGGTGAACATGTTGCTTTGAAGACGCCTATAGTCAGTCCCTTCGTCTTTTGGGAGTTTTGGATGCGGCGGAGGGTATAAGCTGCGTTCGAGCCGATAATGTTGCAGTAATGCATGGTACGTTAGTGGTAAGGCTTCTCTTGCTTCTGATTCTGTTGTTGAGTGGGAGGTGCCTCGGATCTCATAAGGGAATGCCCGGTTGACGCATGCGCGGGCTGCGGTGTGTGCCGCTTCATTTCCCTTGAGACCTTCACTGACTCGGAATCCACACGATGCATGTGTAGGGAGGAGGATTGTCCATGCGCTTTAGTAGCCTCATCGGCACCGTGGAGACCCTGCCTTTCCGGTAGTTTCGTGCCGCTGTTTGTGAGTCGGTAAAAAACCACGATGGGATCCTCACTCGTCTGGGTGGCGAGTGCTATACCAGCCTCTTCAGCTGTGTCCGCACGTTTGGCGATGATAGTCGGCGATGCCAGTACCGCGCCCTTGTAGTCTGTGATGGTAATCACGAAGACATTACGTCCTGGATATTTGGCTGCGTCTACGTGTCACACCTGCGAGTCATTACGATGCTTTTTCCGGATCATGTTAATCCTGGCGAGCCGCCTTTCTCGGTGCTGTTGAGGATGCATGTTTCGAGGGATCTGCTGAATTTTAAGGCTTTCTCACAGTTGTGACGATATTTTGCCTTTGCGTTCTTCGGTGGGTACTAGGGTGGTCTGTTATACTGTGCATCGAAGGACGGTTTGCCCTGTGAGTGACAGCTTGAGTCTCTCGACCTGGTTACTGAGGTGTGCTTCGGTGAGATTTTCCCACGTATTATGAACTCCCATGCGAAGCAGTCGGTCAGTGGAGGCGGCTGGCGGCAGTCCTAGGGCAAGCTTTGTAGCCTTTTGTATCAGCAGATTAAGTTTTCGTTTCTCCGCTGTCTTCAGGTTGAGGTAGGGAGTTCCGTACGTTATGCGGCTGTAACGGAGAGCTTGTACCTTTTTTAGGTTGTCGTGCTCTTTGAAGCCACTGCGGCGGTTAGCCACCCTTCAGATTAGGTGGGTGGGCTGTGTCACACTGTTCTGCAGCCAGGGTAGGGCAGCGGAGTCAGACCTATCTTTATGTATATGTAGTCCAAGGACTCGAAGTGTGTCAACTTGTGGTATTTGGACTCCCTGTAGAAAGACTTGTGGGTCAGGATTGTCGTAGCTAGGTGGTCTACCCCGGGTGCGTGCCGCAAGTACTAACAGTTCCAATTTTTCCGGAGCACATTGGAGGCCCCAGGTCTTGACATATCTTTCAGTGATGTTCACCGCCTCTTGAAGTCGGTCCTCTTGCTCACCCATGCTCGAACCTCTTGTGTACATAGTGATATCATCGGCGTATAAAGCGTGATGTATCCAAGGGACAGCGTCCAAGAGACGTGGGAGCATAAGGAGGGCTAAGTTGAAAAGCACTGGTGATATCACTGAACCCTGCGGCGTGCCTTTGTTAGGAAGATGAAAAAGCTCGCTCCTGATATTGGCAATCCCTACAGTGGCAGTGCAGTTGGTGAGAAAAGCCAGCGTATAGGCGTTTGTCTTGGCACCGCAGCCGACATCTTCCAGGCTACGCGGAATAGCTTCGTGGCTCACATTGTCAAATGCGCCCTTTACGTCCAAAGCTAGAACAGATGACTTACTGTGCTTGCTCAAGCAGAGAAGAATATGTTCCTTTATCTGCAAGAGGACGTCTTATGTGCTGAGCATTTGGCGGAAGCCGAACATGGTGTTCGGGTAGTGACCATTGTCTTCGAGATGTGTGGTGAGCCGCTCATTTACCATGTGCTCAAAGAGTATCCCAGCACAAGATGCAAGGGAAATGGGATGAAGATTCGCAATCGAGATTCGCTTGTTTGGCTTGGGTACCATGGTCACCTCTGAGTGCTTCCAGGCTTGAGGTAGCGCGCCCTTCCTCCAGCAGTCGTTATAGTGCCGAAGGAGTGCCGCCAACGCCCGGGGCGGTAGCTGTAGTAGGTGCTTATTGGTCACTTCGTCTTTTCCTGGGCTCGTGTTGCGCGTAAGCTTAGCGAGGGCCGCTTAGCTCTGCCAGCGTGAAAGGCTGGTCTAGTGCTTCGTTCGGTGCTTCTCGGTACTCCCTGGGTGTCGAATCGTTGATGGAGGTAGCTTGCTGGTTAACCGAGCCACGAAGTTTTGCTTCAAGTTCTTAGAGTAACTGGTGCTCTGTGCCCTCATAGTTGTGCATGAGCCAATGAATTGTATTTCTTTAATTAGTTTTTGTGTGGGTGTCGTCAATATGGGCTCGAAGAATGCGCCAAGTCTTCTTTGTGCTCAATGTCCCTCTGAAGTTTTTTGCAGGAGGACCGCCAGTTCTCGCTCGCAAGGTTTTCGGCGTACTCCTGTGCCTGTCTAGTGAGTACGGTGACGTGGCGCGCAGCTTGCGGTTGACCTTTTGCCGTTGCCATCGTTTATTAAGCGATCACAGAGCTTCCCATAAGTGAAGGAGATGAGGAGATGATTATCAACTGCCGGATCGTCCTCGTTCAAGTGTATCGTTTTTGTATGTCCGTCAGCAACACTTACAATACTGTTTAACCAGGCCTCATTGTCTTCGATAGTCGAGTCATCATCAAGGTCATTCCTGTAGGTGGTCCAGTTCATGAGCCGACCTTTTCCTGTCTTCAGTGAGCGGTGGGCCTGTTCGACCTCTATTTGAATTATGTAATGGTCACTCCTTAGAGTGTGTGGTAGCCTTGTCCACGTTGCGTCGTGCACGTCTCTAGTGAACGTGAGATCAGGATTAGTATCCCTCGACACGTTGTTGCACACTCGTGTTGGATGAAGCAAGTCATTCCACAACGTCAGACCATGTTGCTGTGCAGCGTCATGAACACGCGCCCCCTTCTTGGTGGTGCTGTGATAGCGCCAGGCCGTGTGTGGAGCATTGAAGTCCCCAATTATGACGAGTCGGTTGCCGTTAACCATTTGACGGAGCTCATGGACGAAGTGGTCGTATTGGTGTAACTGCTCCCGCGGAGGGCTGTAAAGGTTGGTCAGGTATAAGTTTTGTTGAGTTTTCCGAGTGGGGATTATCTCCACGAAAGGTGTATTCGATGCCAATGTCTTCAATTTCATAAGGCTGTGCGGTTAGAGTCTTCTTGACTAGAATTGCAGTGCGGGTTGAGCATGTGAGAGTGCTATAGTCAAGGAGCTTGATTTTTTCTGTTTGGGTTTCCTGCAACGCCATCATATCTGGATTATTTGTTTTAACATATTCTTGCATGTATGCAGAACGAGGTCTGCAGGATCTGCATTTCCCGCGCCAAATTCGAAGAGCGGGGAGTGGCTCAGACTGTCTATGTGTGGGAGCTGCCATTCTGGCAGTTGATTCCCGCCTGGTGCCAGTCGTTTGGTGCTGTCAATCGAATTTCCGCGTCAGTTTCATCCCCTAAAGTCTTTCGCTCTTTCCGCTTGGTCTTTGATTGCTCCACCAGCTGCTCATGGGTAACGAAATTTTTGTATGCATAGGTTATGAAGTTATGCTGTTGTGCCATGAAGCCATCAAGCTTGGCGTCGAGCGTGCTTACCGTACGGGTTAGTGGTTCTACCTTTTCCATAATTTTAGTAACCACTTTCTCTGTGGTTATGTCTATGGATGCGAGGAGTTTAACAGGGAGGGCTTTTTCGAAAGCTTCAAGGCGTCTTTCGACGAAGTCGAGCATCTTTGCCTCATTTGCTTGCAGCCTTTCTTCTACCCGCTTCATTATTCTGGCTTCAGTCTGTTTTAGTAAGCTGTCGTCAAGTTCTAGTGTGCTACACTCGGCTGGTGAGCGTTGTTGTACCCTCCGTTATAGTACTTGGACTTTATTTTCTAGAGCCCGGATGGTCACTGTCTGAGCAGGCGAGATGGTCGAGGCACTTGTAGTATTTAGAGAACTGGGCCCGTCACTACCGGTCACCGCGGAGGCGTAACTGATTCCCCTAAGGAAGCGAGACCGTGAGGGCGTGCGGGATCCAGAGCGACCTTTTTTCTTAAAGCGAGAGTGACTTCGGTAAAATTTTGGGGGAAAAGAGGGGGCGTGTGAAATTTCTGGTGTGATAACTGACCCGGGTAAATCATTGGTGCAAGCACTGCAGCGATTCTCACGGGCGCGAGCTTTATCGAGATGCTTTGTCATACTTGATAAGGAGGAGGGTTGCCCGGAGTTTCTTCTTGCATTCTTTTTCAGCAGTCTCATCGTCTTCTCCGCAGATCTTGCACATCGGTTGGCAGTCATGTGGTTCTGTGTCCTTGTCATGGCCGCATTTGTATCAGAAGGTCTCTTTCGGCTTAGGGCAGATGTCTTTTCGGTGACCTATGGCGCCAAAAGTTCGGCAATATTGGATGAACTTCTGGTATGGCTTGCATCGCTAGTCACCACTGAGGTATGTTACGTAAAAAAGAACGTGCTGCCCGTCGAAAGTGATTACTGCAGCTGTGGAAGATCCCAGCATGCGCGCGCCAAGGACGTGGTATGTTGGGTCTACACGAAGTCCTGCAACAATCTCTGTGGGGCTTTTACCTGTTTCGAGGCCGTAGATAACTCCGCGGCACACATCATTGGGGTGTCTAGTGTGCGGATTTACCTGATGTATTACTCCACCGAGCTGTATAGCATTTATTCTTTGCAGTTTGGAAGCTTGTTCAGTACCCGCTGTGCTTGCGATGATCACATTCTCTACTTTCTCCACCTGCACTCGCACAGGGTCATAGAAGTCCTGCTGGTCAAGCCACTGGATCTTCCGATGGCATGTGTAACCTCGATGAGTGTTCGTTTTGAAAGATGTAGTCCTGGTTGCGGGCCGATACAATTTTGAAGTCATCAGCAGGGAATGGCCACATCCTAGTGCTGCGTTGACGTTGCGGTTGAGATTCGGCGTCTGGCTTCACAGGTTGCGTAGCTCGTTCTTCGGATGACTTGTCTTCTTAGGCTGACCTGTCTTTACGGCCAGCTTGAAGCCACTCAATGTGGGCTTTGCCACTATTTTCACCAAAAGTCCATTGTGATGCCGTTCTTGAGTTACCCTCCGTGTTGTGCACTTGCATCATACTCGGGCTTTCTTGACGTGGGTTAGACGTCTGCGTTTCCATGAGAGCGTTAGCACTTTACCTCAGACGCTGCGTCTCTGTGTTGCGTGAGCAGCGTGCTCGTGCACCTGTGAGCCGATGGCGTCCAGCTCGTTTCGCAGGCCCTTCTTCGTGCCACAGCGGCGTTCGCGTGCAGCGCGGCCTCTGAATTCCTTGGCGATGTTGCGTCCCACCGAACAGGCACAATATGTTTAGAGTTCAATATCTAGTAAAAAAAGTACACTCACTGCGATGAATCGGGTGTCAAACCATGCCCTGCAACGTGAGGAATCTCAAGTCACCAAACGCGAGCAGTGTCCAGGCAGGGTTGCAAAGAAAATAGCAATAAGAGCAGGAGCCCATGTGAGGTGCGACTACACACCTAAGCCACCTGGCGGCCACCGCATTGGTGAGAAAATTAAAAACAAAACTTCAACCTCAATTTTCTTCGCTAATAATAAGCTTATGATAGTCAAACAAATGCCACCAGAGTTTTCATAGTGCAGTTTGGCAATCTAGACCAAATCATTGTTTCACAACAGTGTTCCTTTAATGTCGCGGAACGTCAAAATGCATTGACCCGCACTTTCTTGTGTGTATTTGTTGAACACAGCACTGTTCTTTTAGCTGTTAAAGATGCAAAAAAGCAAAGCTAACACCCCAATATTTCGTATCCAAACCCACCCATAGGATGGTATATAGTATCAATAATTATACAGGTCAGCACAGTTCGTGGATTTTCGATGCTTGAAAAAAAATTTAACCTATCACAAGTATCCAATTCCTTAACTCGTCTTATCTTCATTTAACTTGTCTTTGCAGTTACTTCCACTGTGACGCGTCGAACCCGAGCCATGAACGGTGCTCGGTGCCGCCGTCATGCTGCCGCCCCGAGTCGACTTTCACTGGAACCTTCTGTGGGCGCAGCGTACTGAACTTGTCCGATCACGAGGCTTGGTTCCGCGTTCACACGGGAAGCTGCCCTGACGCGACAAACCGCTACGTGAAGGAGCACGTCATGATCATCGGGGGTGTCTGCCTCGTCGCTGTCATTGTTCTGGCCTTCATAGACATGGTCACTAACGCCGTAATTGACGAGATCGACATCATTCGCAAGATATATGACCATATCAACGGTGGAGAGGCCGGAGTGTCATTGCATTCACAACCTAAGATGCAATATTCATTAGAACGTTTACCGTTTTTTGCTATTTACATTTACGCATTGAATTACTCCTCATAATCAATCTTGTTCACTTTTAAAAATCTTTTAAAAATATTTTTAGCACCTCAGGCCACAAAAGCGAATAATCGCAACCTAAATAGTTGATCGAAAAATGTGAAAATTCAAGAGCTTGGTTTTCTTTGTTATACATTATAATAAATAATCTTAACTGACTATGATGCATGGAAAGTCTACGAAAAAAAGAAAAGTAGGCAAAAACGTATCTTGCTGTAAGCGGTAATCCATCTCTCCCCTTTAGGCAGGCATCCTCTTTAGGCAGACAATAACAGAGTCAAGGACGCTAGAAGCCCTGACTCTGAGTTTAGAACAATTTTCGGCCTGTCGGCGTCACGCACCACGTGAATATATTACGAGCTGGCAGCTAAATTATAATCACTCGCATACAGCCTAAATACATTGTCTTCCAGAACCAAAGCCTCACTATGAACAAAGGAAAGAAATCGGAAATTCAACGCTCATTCATCATTACCTGTTCCCCTCTGGGAATATGGATGAGGAAGACAGTAGTACAGTACATGACGTAGAAGTGACGCCGTCTCTGAATGAAAAAGCTGAAATCTACCTAGATAGAGGGATTTCGATTCCCAGAAAAGCATAGAGGCTTGCGTGAGTAACAGTGTCTCTTGCCTGCTCCTCTACACCGGGGTAGGGAAACGGGAAAGCAACCACACGATGGATAACGATGTTGATTTATGGTTGTGAATATATACCGTTGCTACAAGTTGACCAAGTGCTATATTCTACATCGAGTCGAATAATTTACAAGAAGGTTATAAGTGCTCTTACGACCACAGTCTCACTGTTGACCTCAAGTGAAGCGCTAAACACAAGTTGATCACGTTGCGGCACATTACAATATCGACGACTAAAATAAATAAAATTTTGTCGTT
Organism: Rhipicephalus microplus; assembly: GCF_013339725.1. Taxonomy (NCBI): domain Eukaryota; kingdom Metazoa; phylum Arthropoda; class Arachnida; order Ixodida; family Ixodidae; genus Rhipicephalus; species Rhipicephalus microplus. The sequence continues at coordinate 76,168 of NW_023611786.1, forward strand.
CGCGAGTTCATGCAGTATAGGTAAAAAACAGTGTTCATGCGTTTCTGGCACCTGATGGTGAATATAACAGGCGCCACTTTCACTGCAGCCGACAATATGGGTATAACAGGCGCAAAAGTTTTGGGAAGGGAACATAAAAACGCAGAAAGTACAATTGCATTTTCTGCCAATATAAACAAATATTTCAATTAAAAAATCAAGCAATTTTTTCCCTCCGATGACCGCAGTCTTCCTCGAAATATTGTCAAATTTGCCGTGTGTGCTGGGCGTTTCGTGTACGGTCTTCAAAAGCCATTTCAATTACATGCGCCTTATTGCTGAATTCCCTCTCGCTCAGCATTTTAATTGATCATTGGTGAGTAGTGAAGCGGGATTCTCCTAACTTTTGAAGTGTACCAGTGCTGAGTAGTGTGGTTTTCTTTATATAAGAGGTACATCAATGACTGCCAGCGCACAACTTTCTCTTCAGACTTCAAACAGAAATATGTGACACAGTCCCCCTCATTTTTTTAAGTTGGTAAGGGTCGTTCATTAGGGTAATATTTCCCCTTGAGCGGGTAATTTTTTTCTCTGTTGCCAATGCCCTATTTATTTACAGATGTGCCCTAAAGAGTGAAATAGTACTACAAAAGGTGGTGTCATTATTGGTGCGGCTTGACATTGTAATCCTCTAAAACATGTTAGAACAGTCTTTATATCTTTTAACCTTTCTTTACTATACAATATCAGCCACACTAATCATGCAGTAGAAAAAGAATACGACGATCGGTTTCTTTTTTTTTCAATTAGATCGTCAAACGAGTGATGTGGTTCAATGATAATTGTATCAAGCAAATTATGCGATAGGGTGAAAATTTCCTTCAGAATGTTAGACTCGGGGCGTGAAATAGTAGCAATATCTTTGTGTTCTTTGTGTCTCCCAGGATACCAGGCGTTTTTGATTTGTTAATTGTCATTTTCTTTCTGGTGTTCAAAGCACTAGTTACGTTGGCAGTGTTTTGGCAGCCTGTTGAAGGAAAAACTGTATTCACAGGAGACTTTAATTCACTGCGTTTGTCTTGGGAGCTAAGGAAAAATTTTTGTGGAAGGTGGCTGTAGGAATAGATCATTGACCACAGCCTCTCTTGTCCGAATAAAGGCCACGTAACATCTGTCCGAAGTCAGACTTGCTCAGTATTAGATTGACCCTTTTTCTTCAATGCAATCAATCTTTTGTCATCGGCTGTTGTTGACTCAACAACTAACAGCGATCGCCTTCTTATTGTTTTTTATATTACTTGTTGAGTCATAACTTTAGATCGGCCAACACGCACAAATGAAAACCATGGTAAATTTCAGGCCTGTCTGCATTCTGCCATTTCTAAATTTCAAAATGCGAGTGCTAACGAGATTGCATCTACGAATGGCTATATGCTAAAGAGATCTAGAAAAAATTCTGAATTCACTATTCGATTGAGTAAATGACCTTCATCTTGTTGGTGGAAGGATGAATTTACGCGGGATTATAAAAGCCTAAATTCCGTTAAAAACTTCTCAATAATCAGTACTCAACAAACTGGAAATACTATCAATTGCTTTCTCTCGTATTATAGCGTACTATTAAGCGTGCGAAAAAAAATACGACAGTTCACATTACAAGAACCCTTCCAAATTAAAAAAAAAGTGAGCGTGATTTGCTCCCATAGCTCATGAGAACAAAGAACTGGCAACGCCTTTCACCTTACATTCATGTCTTTATGCCGGAAGAAATAAACTACTCTCTAGAAGACAAAGTGCCAAGTTTAAAGCACTGCTTCACTGCTAAATTTTCGGCTATTCGTTTGTGCTAGTAATATCACTTGGATTTTGAAAAAAATGTTAGCTGAAGTAAGTCACAAAGTACGATGCCGAATAAGGACATCTGCAGAACCAGATAAAAAGAGTTTTTTTATTTAGGGTTTTACTTCAGGAATTGCCTAATCTTCTGTTGAAACTTGTGAATTATTTGTTAGGGGACGCATGGATCCCGCCATAATGAAAACTTGCTAAAATTATAATGTTGCTCTGAAATCAAACTGGAGCATACATTTTGGATAACAAAAGACCAATCACATTGACATTAAACTTTAGTGGAATTGGTTTATAGGATAATCAAAATACAAAGAATGAACTTATTGACGAGAGGTCAGTTTATAGCCTCTGTCCGATTGGGTTAAGAACTGGTTGTTTATTTTTGAATATCCATGTTCATTTAAAAAGTCGTATGCAACTTGCTCGGCAACGTAACAAATCTGCAGCTTTAATTACTTTACACTTCGTTAAAGCATATCACACCGTAGAACACTGTATCTTTATAAACCGATTAGAATAGCTTGATTTCCAACGTGCCTAATACCGTAGGCTCACACTTTTCTTGCAGACAGAAAATTTTACTGTTTTAAAGATGGGTATAGATCATCTACTCACTCACAAATGAGACGGGTACCGCAAGGCTCAGTGGTTTTCCCAGTGCTATTTAACGCACTAATCAGCACCATTACACGTCACCAGAACATAACAAATTTTGTTTATGCAGACTATGTCGCGTTTTTTGCAATCGCACATCACATTCAGACTTTATCTAAACGGCTACAGATTTACCTTAACACTCTGGATAGCTGGCTCGATGGTAAGTTATTTAGGCTTAATTCGAGTGAATGCACGCTTCTTATTCTCCCGCTACAGTGCTTCGTGCACATCTCACTGTGTTATTATCATCATGATATAAGGCAGGTAGAATCTATTAAGCAACTAGAAAGAATTCATCATACATTGCCTAACTGACGACCTCACATTGAATATATCGCCGGAAAACATGCACCGGCCTGTGGCGTATTACGTAGGCTAAGCAACTACCTCATAAAAATTAGAAGAGACCCGCTGATAATGATATATGCCATATACATTCATCCTATTTCGGAAGCCGGTTTTACACCTTTTTCTTAGGCTTCAGCTCGAGAATGAGACCTTTTCTTTGTTTTCGGAAAGGCATGCTTTGCACTTATGTCCTACCCTGCATAAAACAGATTCCTAACATTACGTTCTGTACCTAGAATTGAGAGTTCCTTCTATTTCCAGCAGAATGTGCATTTTACTGTACAAACACTCTTGAGAATTCATGATTCACTATTACGACAATGAAAAACGGCCTTTTTTTCCAACCCGGTATGAATTTTTGAAGCTTCATGGCCACGATTTCACAGCTAACAAGTCATAAACACACATATATGCGATATCATCTCGACTCGTCATAAGTCATACCCTGTGTAAATTCAATTTGATATTTTTTTCATATAAAGCCCAATTACTTCCCTGTAATATCTTAGATGCTTTATTACAAGATCACCTGCGCAATATCACAACAATTGTTATTGTTCTTGCAGACGCATCACAATCGGATGAAAACTGCTGTGTTGGTATACTTAGACCGAATTCAGACTGTTCTTATACTTTTCAACTATCTGATCTATACCCGTTTTTGTGGCTGCATTTTTGACAGTTGTGGCCGCTTTGCACCTGTTGGAAATGGCAATTACACCAGCTGTCATGATAACATATTCTCTATCTTTTAGTGCGACACTTTCTGTTAGTGCTGAATCTTAACTACTAAAGGCGTTCCATGCACCAGTACCTGCTGACCCGCCGGTCACCGGATCGAATCGCAAAGGCGGTGTCTGCATTTTCGATGGAAGTGAAATTGCTGTAGACCAATATGCTCAGTTTTGGGTGCACGTTAAAGAACCCCAAGTGGCCGAAATTTCCGGAGCTCTTCACTACGGCGTCGCTCATAATCAAAGGGTGGTTTTGGGACGTTAAACTTCACATACCACCCAATCAATCAACCAACATTTATTATATCCCTGGCAGTATGCCTTTTGCCAAACTTGTAAACTAGAAGTACATGTTATGAGGCTGCGCTTCTAAATTTCTACAAACACAGCTGGGGTTAGGCACCTTCGCCACTGTGCACGTTATGTGGTGAACTCAAAACAATAAAAAATTTTTATACCTGCACTCGGTTTATTACAGAGCGAAAAATTGCTTTAGAAATACCTTTACGTGGTATTAGAATGAATTTATTTCTGCCTGTCATTTGGTCATTCGGAGCCTCTATTTCTCGGTTCTCCATTGAGAAGGCATGCGTGGCTGTCAAGGACTATAATAATGCAACTCATCGATTGAGTAATTTATCAGTACTATTATGCTGAGATAATTACCACAGTTATACGTATAAAATTAACGGTATAACTTTAACTTAAGAAATTATTCGTTTCCTTGTTCTCTTTTTATTTAAATGTATGCATTAGGTCAAGCACCATAGTTTTTAAGGTAATCGGTATTCTTTCTATTATATGACTTGTATTCTTCTGAAGCTTCATACTATTTCGTAAAACCACTCAATTCTTGGCCGATCCCCCACGGTGAGTATGCGCCACAGGCCATGGGTGAAAAGAAGATGCTCTTTTAAGAAGGTCGCTTTGAGCATTCGGCGCCTCTACTCTGGGCTACAGTCACAGGGATGTTCACTACGGAATAGAGGAATTTATCAGTAAGGCTAAAAGAATATAGAGGTGAATTCTTCAGTCTTTTATACTTTTGAATTGTATTATTATTCAGTGAATATTTGTTTTTAAACCTATCCCTACCATATACAAGTAGTATTGCGAAGAAAAAAAAACAAATTTACCTAACACTCGGCTTATTGTTGTTAAATGAAATAGCTGATTCTCTTGCGAAGGCAGTGCTTTTGACACCCATCATTCCTATTTTCCCTCCTACAGTACACATTACGGTGGCGCGATTTCGCACGCTTAAAATCAGGCAAAATTTATCAGACCCTGCACTGACGGCTTCTCCAGAGTACAACCACTTGTTATATCCCTGGCGCAGTGAACTGTCTAATTCAAAGATGATGGAAGTTGTCATCACAATATTTTTTTGCCGCGTTACCTCCTTCAATTTTTCCTTGCCTGGACCAGGTTAATTGAAGTCCCCTATGTGCAATTACTGTAACGAAGAGGAAACGATCAGTCATTTTTTATTACATTGTTGCCGTTCTGATTTATTCAGGCGAAGCATACTAGCACCACCTCTTCAAAAACTCGGCTTGCAATAATCACAACCTTATTTTCTTTCATTTGAAGCCTCTATGCTGAGTTTCTGCCACAGGGATGTTTTATTCGCCGTTCAGGAATACATCACTGTGAATAAACGATTTTTTTTGCTAATCTATGGTCTCTCTATTTTTCTTTTATTTCTTTTTCTGCAAATTTGCAATTGTCACTTCAGAATAAAAAAAAACTTTTGTTATTTGATTATATCAAATAACAAAAGTTTATAAGAATGAAGCAATGCTGAAAGTATCGGGCAAATTCACCTTATAATCGGCCAATGCCCTCCTTTGGGTACGAGCCATTTGCAGAGGAAAACAACAACAACAACAATTATCTGCATTGGGTGAGAGCCATGAGATGAGAAGAAGAAGAACATACACGAACGTGTTTTCGTGGTGCTTTCGTGGTGGTGGTCGGCTCTAGCCGTTGAAGCTTGCTCTCGGTGTGTGGCCAAGAATTAAGTTGCTATTGTTGGTTAATTGATCTACCATCGTTTCTTATACTGCAATAGTTGTTTGATCAGTGTTTTTTGTGCAGTTCAGACAAGACAACATGCCCTTATCTTCGCCAGGGCCAGGGACTTTTCTTTGGTCTGCTTCTACGGATCCAAAGGAGGTGCCAGTGGATCTTTTTTTGAACAACGGAATATCATCGGTTCCAGTGGCACTAGTCCCGAACAATGACGGCATCATTAGGATGAAAAACCCGAAGATCATTCAGGCAGAATTACGGTCAGTGACGGCCCAATACCAGTCCATAACGGAGGTCCGCCAGTTCGGCAGAGGAGGCATACTGTGCTTTTCGCCAGACCAGTCCTGTGTCCTAGATCTGCTAAAGTGCTCAACGTTTGCATCCCAGCCGGTGAGCGCGTTCATACCTTCTCATTTAGCATGTACCCGAGGTCTAGTGCGTGGCGTCGATGCCAACATGCCACCCTCCGAAGTACTAGAGCTGTTTTCGCCAGCAGGTGCTATTTCAGTCTATCGGTGTGGACGGGTGGTTGATAACAACAAAATACCAACTGAGTCTGTAATTGTGACCTTTGCGGGATCAGTCCGACCATCAGAAATTAAGGCTTGGCCTTTAATTTACAGAGTAGAGCCGCTCTCTCCTCGTCCGCTCCAATGCATAAAGTGCTGGCGTTATGGTCACACAATGAAAGGTTGTAGGTCAGCGGTCAGGTGTAAGGTATGCGGGGAAGGTCACAATTCTAGCGACTGTCTGAGTGATAAAGAAAAGTGTTGCCTATGTAGCGAAGCTCATGCGGCCGATAGCTCTAGTTGTTCGGCAAAGGTACGTGAACTGCAAATTCTAGAGATAGTAGAACGAAGACGGTGTTCACGGAAGGAAGCAGCACTTGAAATACAAGCACGAACACAAGGCTACGCCGGTGTTACAGCTCGTAATATGCCAACAATGGAAGCTCTCTCTGTCCCTATTGCGCAAGCGATTGAGAAGGCAGTGGAGAAGGCAATGGAGCACATCGCTGGGAATATTTGTGAGTCCTTGGCCCAGATTCTATCGAACCAGATGGCTCAAATGTTGGGTACAGCGGAAAACAACCACAGTGCACCACGTAACATTAGTGACTCCTCGGAGTTTGCAAAGGAGTATGACTCTGCTACGCCACATCAGGCTACGGAAGCCCTTCACATTCGTGACTCCCCTAAAATTTCAAAGAAGTATGGCTCCGATACGCCACAGCAACCTACGGTAGCTGCAGATTCAGTACAGGAAGGTAGCGTATCTCAATGCGAGCTTACCAAGAAAGTGGAGGACTCAGACGAAATGGAGATGGATCCCCGATCGCTAAAGCGCTCGAGATCCCCTTTATACAAAAAAGGCTACGCACCTGTAGATTCAAAAACCAAAAAGTACCAGAAGAACACCCTGTCTAAAGCTGATTTTCTTAAAGAAAATATTCTAAACAAGGCCATCGCTGAGGCTATTTTAGAGCAAAAATAGGGTCACTTAAAATTCTTCTTTGGAATTGCCGATCAATTCACTCTGCAGCAACTGATCTAATATATTTGGCATCGAAATTTTCTCCAGATATTATTGCACTGCAAGAAACTTGGCTTTCAATGTATCAGTCTTTTCAATTAAATAGATTCAGATCTTTCCGTCTAGACCGTCCATCGAAAGGTGGAGGTTTGGCATTTTTTATTAATAATAGAATAAGTCTCAAAGCAAATATTGCGTATAAGCTCATGTCACCTGACAGTGAAATTCTCGCCTTAGAAATAACCTTACCAGGCTGCATGCCTTTTTGGTGGTGAATGCATACTTTCCTAAAGGTGTAATAGATACTCGATGTTTAGACGCTGCAGTGACTTCTAGTTATCAAAATAGATTTTAATCGGCGATTTCAATTCTCATCATACGTGCTGGGGTTTCCGAACTGATCAATGCGGTAAGAGATTGTGGGAGTGGACAGCGGATAATAACTTGTGTAGCCTGAATTCAAGAACACCCACCTACATTAGTGA
>NW_023611787.1:0-75083 GCF_013339725.1 Rhipicephalus microplus
AATATTAGGAAAGCAGTACGATTAAGCTGTCGATACAAAATGAGAACTGCTTACAGTGAATTTACGCAGAGTAACAGACTGGCTCTGTATACTATACAACTGGCACTCTTTAATAGTTTAAGATAACCCCTTTCGCATAGACCAGGAGGTACAGGAGTTCTTTCAGCTCGGCGCCCTGGCTGGACCTCCTGGAGCTTGCATAAAAGAAGCAAGTGAGCGCGAATGCACGCGGTTAAAAAAAAACGCCTTTCAGAAGGCATTAATGATAATTGTCTTCCGCAACACTGGGATGATAAAACTAAGTCGTCACCGACATAAATGTCGTGACAACATTACTTATAATCGGGTTTCTCACGAAACAATTGAGGGCATGTGGACTTAAATGATGAAGAGTGCTCTGGATATAGAAACTGCCGATAAAACGAGCGTGTGATTTATTTGCGGTTTTGATACTTCCCTCTTTGTAGCTCCAGTAGCCACTTAGATGTAGCGTCGCTCAAAGCGCTGCTTGAGTGAAAAAGCTAGGCGGATACGTGCAAATTCCGATTGTACTACATGTGTTTTTTTGTCGGCAGGCTCTTGAAACGGTGATTCCACGAGAGAACGACACTGGTCCAAAAGTTGATATTGTAGATTTCATTGAGTATTTATATTTCGTGCACCTCTCACCAGGTAGCCGAAAGTCAACTTCGTTTTATGATTAACGGCATAACTTACGAGAAAAAAAATATCAAACTTCACCAACACGGAGGCACCAATTTCGTCACCTGTCATTTTCGAAAATTGCAGATGCTATTAAAAGACAAATAGTTTTGTTTCAAGGAAGATTTTTTACCCGAAATGCATGTCTAATGAAAATGAATTCATACGGTTTCAAGTTTGTAGACCTTAAGAAAATAGAATTTAAAAATGTCTAATTTTGCGACAGTTTAAAATAAGTGACGTGTTCCCCATTTTTTTCTCCGAAAGTAATGCAAGCAGCGTTTTCAAACTTGACACGTTTTAAGGATTGAGTGTGTCATTAAGTACATAATTATTGCTGCCGTAGGGAAAACGTAAATTTTTATATATTGCCTCAAAATTCTCATATTTGCAAAAGTGTACTCCACTGAAATTTTAATATTAAAAAAGCCCCATCTTCGATTTTTCTTAAAATCTCGTAAATAGACAACGGAAGGCCATCATACAGTAATATAGAAAAACATGTTGCATTATTTTGTTTTTAGCGACAGTATTCGTGGTACAAATCAGAGCTTTTCGAGAATGCGCTGGTAAGTTGAGAAATCCAGAAATCGGAACGGAAAAACGGCAATAAGCTTCAAACGCGAGTAAATGTGACCGCATTGGTGAAGAAAGGCTGTTTTAGCAGATAGGAGTAACTATTTTGAACATGGTATTCTACAGTATCTGAATTCACTCTATATGTAGAGCACCGAGACTTCTATATGTGGTGCCTCTCCATAACTGACACACAGTTGGAGCTGCTGTGACGGCGATGTGTTTGCAACACGTTGGGTGAGAAAATTGAATGTTGAATGGGTTCATAAACGATTCATAACAATTTTTATCATTTGGGGCATGAAGACTGCCGCATTAGACTGAAGAACATGCTTTAGGGCAAGTTATCATCCGTTGTCTGCTCTACAGATTAATTGCTGTGCGCCGCATCTCGGAGGCAATGGTTTAGATCATATGGTTGAAAGTTGGGACAAAGATTACGCCTTCCGTAATTTTATGTACAAAGCATTGTGAAATTCATTTGAACGTACTATACTTCAGTTTTGCATTCTCACTGCGGATACTTGCGCACATTCACATCATATTACATGACATAATGGCAGTTCATTGGCAGTGAAGAAAAGTGCATTGTCATGTAATACTGCGGTAGTTTGAATTCATAAACTTAGTTTGCTTGAAGCATTCAATATTTTAAGAATAACAGTGACGCGCTTAGGTACCGTGGCGCCCGATAGCCTTCATAAATGCACAATGTCATTTTTGTAGACGAATAATCCAGTTGTAGTAAGTTTTTGTAGTGGTACCCACACCAGTATTCCGTAGTATATAGTCTAGAGTAGAACAGTGAATAATATAAGTTTTGCTTCAACCAGATAGGCATAAAGGGTGCAATTTATACAAGCATCCAACAGTCGGGAGAGTTCAACGATCCGCAGGAGGGTGAAGTATTTAGAAACTTAGTTCAAGGGCTTGACTGTAGCATTATATTAGATCTAGACAGACGCCAACACTGCCTGCGACATGTTTTTCGAGATGATCCATAAGTGTTTTGACAATGCATTTCCGCTAAAAACTCGTGGTGTGGCAAAATAAAGAAAATATAGGAAACTGTGGATAAACAAAAATTTATATCAACAGTTAAGGATAAGAATAAATGATACCATGAATTAATTAGTTGTCGAGACCAGCAAGTATTTATACAAAAAATCGAAGTAGTCTGAATAACGATTTAAGAAAAGCTAAGAATATCAATACTACACTAAGAAATAGAAAGCCGCAACAACTTCTCGAAGAAAATACTGGCACCATAACGGAGTTTATCACTTGATATAACACTAAAGTTTGTCAAAGCAGATGCCAGCCTGATTTGAAGGAATGTCCGTAAAACGGGTCTCGTTGATCCGTAGAAAGAGAGACCTAGATACCACCTGCCTCAAAAATGAGTGGGGCAAGGCCAAACCACCTATTTTAGCTTTACGAAGAGGTTGTTGTGGCTTGTCCGTTTGTACTCGGACTGCCACATGAAAACAGTAAGCCTATGAATCCTCGGAATATTGATCCCGGAACACGACAGCACTTGCAACAAGTAAACCAGCCGCGATACCAAGAATATAGGTGTTGCACATTGTCGCGTGAGCGAAGATGGACATATCACGACCTCTCCGTTCCGTGCCAAAACAGATAGCTCTTTGTTTTTTTTTTCGGCCCACAGATCATCGTTGACATTCGCCTAGTGGCACACCGAAGTATGTGTTAAGTTAATTGTTTGACTATTCAATTCGCTCGTACACCACTGGGAACGCTTCCCAATTTTCATGCCACAACTCAACACACTTGTCTATATTCACAATGCTACTAGTAGCATCACAAAACCTTCGTACAATGTTCATGGAGGTGGGTATGCTCTCCTTATTGGTACAAAATATTGAAACAGCATATAGCAATATCTTCATCTCGCACACACCAAAATAAGAACCTTGTATACTTGAATTTTTTTGTAATGGCCACACACAGACGTTCTAGGTGTAAATGAAAGATAAAGACGAAAGTTGGCATCTTTGCCTTACAGATGAACGTATATCAACTCTTCCAGTAACTCGTGATTCACAATCAACTTAGTTGACCAATTGTCGTAAGCCATCTGGACACCCCGAATTTTCACAGAGCCAACGCCAACATAATTTCTAACAATAGAAACAAAACACAATGACAAACTAGATCAAAAGCTTTTACTAGATCGATTTGCAACATTGCAACTCTTCTAAATTGAGCATCACAGCGCTTCAATATGCTCATGTAGATGTATGCTCGTAAAAATTGAATTTTCTTATTCCACAGGTTGATTTGATATGTGGGGTTTAACGTCCAAAACCACCATATGATTATGAGAGACGCCGTAGTGGAGGGCTTCGGAAATTTCGACACCTGGGGTTCTTTAACGGCTTATTCCACAGGTTTGGCGTGGGCCAACCAGTGTACTTGACTGTTTGCAACCGAATCGCTAGAACTTCCATTAGTTTTTATAGTCTACATTGTCAAGGTTATTGGTCTATAGCCAGACACATTTCTGTTTTACAGGGTCTTTACTTTTTTGCGATCAGAACAGTGTGTGATTTCTCGAATGAAGGTGGTAGGCTACCCTTGTTCAAAGATTCAGGGAATACCTTTTGCAGAACAGCGGTTAACTCTACTATGAAGTCTCGTAAAATACTGCCGGTTTTGTCTGAGCCAGGAGATTTCCCTTTATGCAATCGGTCTATAACTATTTCTGTCTCTTCCGCTGTTATATCAACCGGTAAACTTTCTGTGTCTTGGTGATCCGGCGTTGGCTAAAGCCCTAGAAAGTCTTTCAAAAGTTGTCTTTAGGTATATGGTTGCAAAATAATTCGCGATAATATTTTTTTCTTTCTTCCTTTCTTTATTTGTTTCTTTCTGTACATGACCAGAAAATGGAGCGAAAGCAAAGGTTTAGGAGCCCGACAAAGAGCCTTTTGCTCCAAATGCAGTGAGGTGCATGCCATCACAAGCACTTAGCAAATAGGATGAGAAGAGAGAATTGATAGGAATGAGAACGAAAAACAGTACCCATGCGAAATATATAACGCATGCCAGCAACAATAAACATTATTTTTATATACATACACATGAACGGCAGTGTGAACGTACTAGTGAAACATACATAGATGTGCGAACACTCATATTCAAAGCAAGAAGAAACTAAGAAAATAAAACGTCAAGCCTGCACGGACGCGCAGCACAGTTACAGCGAAAGCTACAAGAGGGGCCTTTTTTGAAAGCCTGTCGCATATAAAAACAGTTGTTGAACGTCTTCGAGGGTGAGAACTCTCCGTTAAAGTTAAACAGAAACGATACATTACAAGACGTACTAAAAATGTTCCGATAAAGGACACAAAGAGGCTAGGCAGCGTTGCAGTGAAAGCCCAGCCGTTCGTCCTGGTCCTCTCAATGCAACTCCGGAGAGGTTCCCCGCGCTCCTGTTCACGTCTTAAAGGGCGCCCGCTCTCTCTCCCTCTGCCCCTAGTCGTTAACCCAGTGCCTCACATACCATCCCCCGTGAGCCACTGTTGAGGCATGGCCTCGACATTGCGGGCGCGCGGCGTTGTTCACCGCGTGCCCGCAATCTCGGAGGCCTGGTTGAGGTGTCGCACTAGGAGGCAGACAGTTGATGCAGACAGTGTATGGTGACAGTGTATGATGAGACAGTGTCACCGCCGACGTCCCTCTCCTGACCTTGATATAACAGTCGCGACCCCGGAGGGTTGAAAGCAGCGAAAGAAAGGCAAAGGAAAAGAAAGTTACAACACTGCCCCGCTGAATGGGCTCGCTCATTCTAGAGTTCGGACATTTTCAGCGGGTACAGTGCCTGAACGGGGCGCCTCACGACTTGCCCTGCAGCGTCCTGACTTCGCAAGATCGTATTGCCCCGTCTCGACCGGCAAGAGCGAAACAACTACGCCGGCTTTCCGCGGGAGATTCTCTTGTACGAGCACAACGTCTCCGACGAGGTGCCGCCTGCAGTTTAGTATACCTTGGGACCTCCTCCTGCATACTTACTCACAATGTACATTTGTGACGCTAATAAATAACATTGATTGATTGACTGATTGATTGACCTTCGGCTCCCCCCCCCCCTTGGCCTGCTTCGTTACATACGCGGAGCGCAGCTGTATCAGATATTCGGTGTGCCAGACCTGCCAGAATGCGTGAAGCATTTGCTTGCTGTTCTTCCACAGCGTTCGTAAAGCATTCGCGTCTGGTTCGAATGCTCGGTTATTAGCCGCTGGCAAAGTATTTAGCTGCTTCCCGGTTAGGAAGCTGGCTGGTGTCAGTGAGGAGCCGTCTTTGGGTGTTCGTGCACGTGGGTGAGGAGCCTTGAATTTATGACAGCTTCCAGTACGGTTGATAGATCAATGAAACCGCGGCATCGGTGACAATTTCTTCTTGAGCACCGTTTTCACACTGCGGACCAGCCTCCCGTAAAGGCCTCCCCACCATGGGGCGTGCTCGACAATGAATCTCCACTTTATGTTCGAATGGGCAAAATAAACCAACGTGTCGGGTGCCGCAACGTCTTCCCAAGAACGGCGAGTTTTTTCGATGCACGTTTGATAGTCAAGGCGTTATCCAAGAAAGCAATTTTACACAACTTTCTGCGCGCTACAAACCGACGGAAAGCATTTAAGAAATCTCAGTAGTCTTGTCTGGAACGAGCTCAAGGTGAATTGTTCTTGTCACCGCGCACGTAAAAAAGTACAATGTATGCCTTAACCTGCACTGCCCTCTAGAGCTCCTTCACATAGAGGGAACCCGCAAAGTCAACATCAATCACTTCAAAGGGCTCCGCTTTAGTAGTTCGGTCAGGTGGAAGAGTCCTGTCTCTGCCTTCTTGTCGCAGTGAAACAATTGCACACAAAACATGACCGCACAACATTTCTACTAATTGGCGGCCGTGCACAACCCAGAACTTTTCGAGCAGTTGCACGAGAGTGTCTCTGGCGCCTGCGTGAAGAAGCTGTCGTGGACCCGCTGCACTATATCAGTATAGTGAGTGCCCGTTTTGGGAGTAAGACAGGGTGTCTTTCGTCTTTCGTGATGTTCTATGAACTGAGCCACCCTCGTATCCCCAGGAGACCTCTGTCGTCGGTCCGAGTTCGAAGTCCCTCAAGGGGGAGTTACGTGGAAACGCGCGACCACTTGTGCGCAACACTGAATTTCAGCAGGGAATGCCCAATCTCGAGCCCTCTTTAACCAATAAACATGGGCACGATCAAGCTCTGCTGCTGTCAATGGTCCCGAAGTTCTTTCCTTTGTTTGGCTGTTCTTATGAATCGGAAAATCAAACTGGTCACTCGCTCCACCTCAGCAGCAGAGCCAAATCTTGTAATATCCCAAGTCGTCCTCATCGATACTCGCCACAAGCATCAACCTGTTTTCGTCGTTCGGATTTCAGAATTGAAGTCAGTGGCCTGCGGTTCGATCGCCCATGTTAATTATGCTTGTGACAGCCACGACGGTCTATTCCACCACATAGTGCTGGACGTCAGACTTTGTTCTGAAAGTCCCCTAGTCAAGAGATCTGCCGGCTTCTCCTTTCCGGGGCAATGTCGCCAGGCGGCAATGTCAGTGTTTTGTTGATTTCCAAAACTCGATTTCGGACAAATTTTTCACCGTGCACGCGTCACCCCGGATCCAGTTCAGAGTGATCGTGGAATCCGTCCACAGGTAGAAATGTCTACTGAGATGTAGGGATTCGTCCTCACAAACTGATAGAGTCGTGATGCAGCCAATGATGCCACTCTAGTTTTGCCAAAGTCACCTGTTTGAGTGGAGCGACTCGACATTTCGCTAACACAAGTGTAGAGCTGCGTGCTCCTGTATCATCCTTGGTGTAGAGATAGACGGCAGCGTGATAGGCTTCGGGCTAGCATCTGCAAATATATACAAATTTTGACGTGTCGGCTTCCCATGGATGTTAGCGTCGTATGTTCAAGGTATCCTGATCTCACAGACACCACGTGAGCTCTTCACACCGTTTAGTTGTCCATGTTGAGGTGTTCTGGTGGTGGTTGGTCCCATGACAAGTTTTCTTCCCACATATCTTGAAAGAGACACTTTGCTCTCACCGTATAAGGAGAAAGAAATCCCAGGGGGTCATATAGGCGCGCCGTCGTTTGCAGTACAAAATGTTTTGTGTTCGCTTCACCTTCGAGAATTCGATTACGGAGTCGGAGAGAAGCGTCAAACAATCTCCAATTAGTTTCCACGCAAGACCAAGCACCTTCAGTGGGTTTGTCGTTTGCCCTAATGGTCGATCGGCAGGGTCCTCATGGGTGAATATTGTCCTGAGATGTTCGCTATTGGACGACCACTTGTGAAGAAGCATGGATGGCTTTTCAAAGATGGAATCAGCCTCTTCGTAAATCTTCGTGGCTTCCTGTTCATTAGCTGCTCCCCACAACAATCAGGTCGTCTACTTAAATAGACTGTTGCAGAATGGCCACTGTTTCAGGGAGAACATGTTTCATCGTTGTGAAATGGTGTTGAAGCGTTGCAGCTAAAAGAAAGGGGCTCGATGTCGTCCCAAATGATACTCTGGCTATCTTGAATACCTCTTTCTCGGGAGTGGCTTGCTAATGTCAGGTTTTTCACTGAACCACAGAAACCTCAATGCATCTCGGTCAGTGGAATAGACTGCAATTTGCAAAAAAAAAAAAACTTTTTGACGTCGCTAACGAGTGCCATTTTGTGGCGTCAAAGTTCATAAGCACGCGTAGAAGGTCAGGATTAAGTTTAGGCCCGCTTGCCAAACTTTCTTTGAGTGATTTGTTCCCACGCAGTGCGAAGACGCGTCGAAAACGATCCGCAGCTTCGTAGTCGTGCTGCTTTCGCGAAGTACTGGCTGATGTGGCATGTAATAAATGCGCTTGTCTTCGTTATCGGTTTCATCGTGCACACTTTCGGCTGCGCCTTCAGCCAGTAACCATCTCACTTCATTGTCGTATTTTTGCAGTAAGCTAGGCGCCTTTAACAGCCGTGGTTATTTGGAAGTTCAACCTTGTTTTTTCTTGGTATAATTTCATAGCATCTGTTCACTTCTTTTATATTCTCAGAAAATTTCTCAATTAGGCGCTCATCCGCAGCGGTTTCTGGACGGTCGGACACTTCAATACTTTCGAGCTCCCAACACGCGCTCAAGATCGGCGCTGTTTCGTGATGTGTACAGTCGTCCTCAAAACGATCGCATGAGCGCATGCATGTAGTTAGTTCCATTGCAGGCTGTCGATATTTTTACTTGGACTGCCCATCCAAAAACTGTCAAGTCCTATATCAGAGCACTGGTGAGCCTTTTCATATTCCCAGTGAGTAAGTCCCAGAAATGGTCAGAGCCAATTAACACATCGATGGTAGGGCTTACATTGTTGGGAATGTTCACCTATTGGCAATGATAGCTCGAGCAGAATTGTCATAACTTCTTCGATGGGCAAGGAATTAATGGTACATTGAAGGTGTTTCTAGCGCCTCAATCTTCAGCACTATGCCGTCATCAGCATTAATCAAGCACACTTCAACTCTGCGGAAAGTACGTTGGCTATGGGTTCCACCCAGAACGCCGACAGAAAGGATTTCGGTACCTATAGAAGTTTGCATCCTAGTGTTTTTGACCATGCTTTGGTAATAAATGTCCGCTGGTTACCGCTGTCAAATAATACCCTCGAGCCGCATTTTGTCTTCATTCCCTTGATGACGGCCGTGACAGTGGTCATCAAGATGGTTCGGTTTGATGGAGCCTCTTCTGTCTCCGATGCATGAAACGTGACGTTCTCTGCGCTCGTTCTTTCCAAATCTTTTGTCTGGACGACATTAAATGCAGTGTCACACATGGTTGCAATGTCGCATGCCTTAGTTGGCAGTTCTTGCACTTAACTTTCACTTTGCACTTTTCGAGAGATGACCATGCTACGCGCAACGAAAACATTGTTTTCGACGTGAGGATAGCCTTCTCTTTCAAGTCTAAAGTGGCGTTACATTCTTGGCTATAGTACGTTCTCGAATTGCACAGTTTGCATTCCATGCTCGATGTAAGGCAATGCAATGCTGCCGCCGATGAATTGCGGGTGTCATACCGTTGTCGGGTCTTCGTATTTGATCTGAGAAATGGCTTACCGCTTGTGTCGTCCGGCTGGTTCTCCCGGGTCCGTTCTCGGCTCTGCAGTTCCAGTTCGAAGAAACGGAGCAAGTGACGGAGCGGCGGTCAATGTGATGATCCTGAAGGCGACGACGTCGTTGAGGCAGCGTCATCGTCAGATGTCGCAGCTCCATCTTTAATGTCCCCTTCCCCGGCCCATGATCGGGGGTAGTTGAGCACCAACTACTTTGGCAGCGCTCGCAGGAGCATGCACCGGATACAGCAGTGCCTCGTAGGACTCCTCTGCGACGCCCGAGGCCTTCAAACCACGAATGTGCACTTGGATGTAGTCGAGCATACGCCGCAAATCACGCACATTCCTGCGGAATGCACCAGACACAGGTCGATCAAGCCTTGCATGTGACTTTTAGCTCAGGCGGAAGTCCCCGAAGCACTTCTGAAGCATGTCGATGGTGTCTGCGTAGCACTGTGAAGTTGCTTGAAGACCGGCGATCGCGGTGGAAGCCTCTCCAGTGAGCAGTGATTTCAAGTAGTTGAAATGATCGATGTTGTTCAGTTCTTGATTTTTATGAATCGCGACGTGAAACTGCTCCCAAAAGGGTTGCCAGTTTCGCCTCTTGCCGTCGAACTTCAATAGTTCCAATTTCGAAGCTTCATTTTTTGATTTCGAACGGCTGACGCCTCCTGGGTCATCGTCTCATTTTGGGCACATTTTCTTTGGTATTCGAGTCGCCGATGTACGTCGCCAGCTTATCACTGTATTCTAGGAGAGTCTCGTATTCAGCTCCTGCATCTTCCTCTCTAAGATGTGGCTCTATCGCAGTGTGTGCGTCTTTCAGCTGCCGCTCGGCTAACTGCAGACGTTCTATGGGAACACTCGCCTCTTGAGATCGAAGGCAGAAGTGCTGCTGAGGATCTTGTCCACGTCGTTGGTTAGGCGCTTCACTTGCGACCTGATCACTATCCTCTTTTTTTGATAGCAATTATATGGACATCCTCGGCTGGATTTTGCCGCCGACGTCAGCGTGGACGTTGGCGTGGATGTCATGCACCGTATATGCATACGTATCTGTACATATGAAACGCAAGAAAGAAAAAATCCAGAAAAAGAAAGGCTCCTGCGCGCGGAATCGAACATGGGACCTCCGCGTCGTGAATGCGATGCGTTAACCACTGAGCCACCGAAGAGCACCGCCACCAAACGGCAAGCTACTTATATCTACCACTTTCCGCTGTTGGCGGACATCTGGGGGGAGTATCGTGTTTTCTGCATTATCAGCAAGATGGCGCAATAAGCGCGCGGCTACTCTCCTCTCTCACGCGTACTTTGGCCCACGGAGAGGAGGAAAGTGGACGATCTCTCGTGCGCCCTTATTTCCGGTGGGGAGTACATACGTTTTGGCTGGCGTTGGGACAGTGGAACGATTCTGTTGTAGTTACGGGACACACAAAGGTCTCTGCAATCTTTGCACAGCCTCCATTTGCGAAAAGCTGTGACTTTTCTTGAGGATATCCAGAGTTTTCCGATGAATCGTTACCTGATGAATCGTTTTGGTGAACCATTGATGGTTGAATGTTTAGTCCATTCTTGGGTTTCGGCACCAACACATGCCGCATAAGAACAGTCCTTGAACGTTCTTGACAGTGTAAACTGTTTATTAAAGTTAATTAGGAACGATATAAATAAAATACGTGCGAGATATGTTTCCATAAAGGACACAAAGAGGCTAGGCAGCGTTGAAATGAAAACCCACCATTCGTTCTGGTCCTCTAATGCAACTCCTGCGAGGTCCCCCGCGCTCTAAAGCTCCACGCTCCTGTTCGCGCCCTAAAGGGGTGCCCGCTCTTTCTTCCTCTCCGCTAGTCACCCCATCGGTTCCTCTAATCTGGTCGAGGCACTGCGCCGTCTCGCCTGTAGGCAGACAGAAATTAGGTGCCTTCTTCATTTTCCTCATGAACACTAACAACCACAATCTGGTCGTAATTAAAGAGTGCCGGCTTCAAATCACTGTTCCCGTGTCGCTGCCGTCGTTGCCTCTCATGACCTTGTGATAACAGTGGCGACCCCGGAGGAGTGAAAGGAGAAAGAGAGTGAGGCAAGGAAAAGCAAAGTTACTACGAAGCCTTTTTTAAACACTGTTTGGGTAACGGCTACAAGCACACTTGCTCGGTACCGACTACGCCATGTATCATAATTTCTGTGTAGTAGGCCACATTCACTTTGCTATCCTTCGTCATTCTTCGGATAAAAATGTATCTGCTATACACTTGCAAGCAATTTAATGCCAAATTTTCATCCAGTAGCTGGCAACAAAGAAGAATTATGCTTAAGTGAATGCGCCACAAATAATAGGTGATCAAGAAGAAGTTTTTTAATGGGTTAGGGCATTCACAAGTAACTTCTTTGAACTATTCTGTTCTACTCATTTCTCATACCTTATTTCTGCAGCACTTTCCATGGGTGCACATTTACACAGTAGATTTAAACGGTTTTCAATTTTCCGAATAGTCTATAAGTTCGAGGTAGTAAGTTGGTGTAATTATTTTTCATGTAACTGAAAAAACTTATCATCGCTAAGTAGATTGACATTTAACTTCCATAGGTCCCATATAAACGTACGTTTAAGAGCTTTTTTTTTGGCCTAAAAAGGAGGTCACAACAAGCAGGGTGGATTCAACCACTCATTTTAGAGGGGGAGGTCGTCTTAAGTAACACTAGAGACTGGAAAGGGGGGGTGTGGTCATGCCTTTTTGTTTTTTGAGAGAAAAAACTCCTTCATAGCATAATACTGTTAATGTCTGCTCACTGTAGTTTCGCTGATTTCTCCTGATAGGCGATTGGAGGTGGACTATAAGCACTGAACTGACTGGGGGGGGGGGGATTGCTGACACAGACTTCGGGGGGGTGATCACTCCCCTCTCAATGTCCTCTGTATCCCTCTGACACTGATGGTCTCTAGATCCTATCTGACATTCATAACAAGTGAGTGATCGCTCGCTCAATAAGACTTGTTCAGCACCATAGCCATCACAAACATTTGCCAGCTCTAGTACCACATAAGCTATGTCCAGTTTCGCGTACCCTGAAAGTGGGTACATTGTCGGTGCAATCCGCCTATAGCAAAGAAGGCAACATTGAAGGGAAATACTTGTCAATACTCTGCTTTTGAATAATTAGCGCTGTCATCTTTTATATCTAAGTAGCTAGATCGACCATCTATACTGAACACACAGTTAAAATCTCTAAGAACTTCCAGCAGCCTATTAGGGTCAAAATAAGAACACAGTTTAGGAAAAAGAATAAGCGACCACGAGAGTTGTTGGGGCGTACACGCAGATTATTCTCAACTTTGCCTCTTCGTATGGGAAATCGCACAAAGCAAACCTTCAAGAAAATGAGCTAGCCACGTGCTGTTTCCTCAACAATGCCAAAACATTTCTTATTAATTATTGCACGCCCTTCAGAAGTACTTACTGCATGGCTGACACACGTTATAACGCGAACTGAAAGGAGAGACCGTATGGTCGGTTTCACTCTCGCTTTGAACCTTTGTCTCTCGGACAGCAAGTATATCCAAGTCTTTATCTCCAATGAGACGCCTGACTTACCTTACATGGTTAGCTCAACGCCACCAGTGAGCATCCAATCTCAGGGCCAGAAGGCTCACTTTCTGTGACCTTCGCCGTGCACAGGCAACGGGGACACCGATCGAGACATGGCAGATTGTTGATGGCAGATGTATTGCCCTTTTGACTACCGGCCTTGGGCGACGAACACTCATGGCGTTGCTGCTTGCAGTTCGATGCACTCTCGTTCGGCAAAGTAGCGTACGACCTCAGACGTTTCGGCACCACTCTGCTATCCTCCAACAGGTCACAGCGTTCCTGTTTCCCCACCGCGTTCTGCTCCAATTGAGTCGTCCCCTCGCCGGTGACCTAAGGCTCTGTCAGCGACCTCTCAGAGCACTCAGCTTATCCACTTGGTCAGCGTTGCAGGTAAACGTCATCCGTTATTGGTGCCGTGGTCTCTGCTTCATTGGCGTCAATAATATTCTCGTGGCTGTCGTCCACACCACAGTAGGAGACGCACCGATGACGCTGGCGTACGTTCTAGCACAGTCTTTCCTGACGTACCGAAAAACAGGACACCCCGTACAGCGCGGCGTCTGCCAATCTCGTCTGATATGCCTACGCCATCGGCACCTAAGGAAAACTGCTCATCTCGGCACAACGACAAGTACAAAACCATTGTAATTAAAACTTGAACAGATGTGGTAGTTCCTCCACTGTCATGTGTTCTTTGAGGACCATCCGTACAACTCGCGTTGTTGATTCTACGAACTCAAATCCAGGAACATGCCACTCGTCAAGACACACGTCTTCTCTTCCCCAAACTCATTCAGAGCCTTCCGAAGAGCCTCTCCTGGAATGTGAAAAAGGCACCCAGTGAACCTTCAGCGTAATTCCCTGCTTACAAGGATCAATGATTGCGCTATATACACCTTTCGCACTTTAGCCTTTTTTGCCAAGCACAGTGTCTTTTGCCTGGGGCGTGCAAAACTTGACAAGCCAGATATGGCTCATCTGAAACGCACCTATACTACTGGCAGCCTTCAGCAAGCCAGCTTCTTGAAGGGGTTCTCAAAATTTTTCGGTTCGATAGGGCCCATTCATAGGGGTCACCGTTGAGAAAACACAGATTCATGCCGTCACCAGTGAGCAAAGTCTGTAGTAAAAAGCGGTAGCCCGATGGAGGGCACGAAACGCCTTCGTCTCGGCCAGCTTCGGCCATTTGTTCACCTCGCAAGGAGAAAGTCATCCTGCGTATGGTCTAGTCGAGTACCAGAAGTTGAATGAACTACGAGATGCCGGTAATGTATTGTCCGTCACACTAACGGCAAGCTATGTATGTACGCCATTTGCCAGTTGCTGGATCTAAGAAAAACAATCTTGGGGGGCGCTGTGAGCGTTTGAAGCTATCGGACGTGTATGTGCAATGATCCGTGTTTCGTGCCTCCTGTTTATGTTAAAAGTGCTATTACACCTCTAGGAGTAGTGGCAGCTACGTAAGTACACCTGGCGCCCATCCACAAGGTACGTCGCTCTTTACGTGCTCTTGTCTCAGCACCTCGACTATCGTCTCACGCAGCAGGCCTAGGCCTAGTGCGCAGTCGAGGTCGGCCGGCGCCGCTGCGGCACGGCGCGTCCGTGCTGTATTCAAGACACCGCCCCGATGCCGACTGATCCTGCCATGTCTGAAGGACCACGTCTATAACGCTGAAGCAATTGCAGTGCAAGAGCTGCAATGAAGTCATGTCCAGTGCTGACCGCATGGAACACAGTTCGACGACCCTGCAATAGAATTGTGCCAAGATACCGAACCATGCTATCGACGATATACCACCAGCACGCGAGTCGCGTTTGGAGTAGCGTGTGATGTTGCGTCGAAACGACCCCGCCAAATGCACGACGCGGCAAAGGAAGTGTATTTTCCCGGGGCACCTAAGGTAGTCATTAAGCCGCGTTCCGAATTCGATATGTCCACATTACCCAATCATGCCATTCAAGCAGCTGTGGACGCTTGCCTTAACCCATCAGGGTTTCAAGGATTTTCTCTGCACAAACCAACAAATACCATTTCTTGTGGTACATTCTCGGGAGTTATTTGAGAAGCTGAAGACGCTTCAGGAGATACGCACGTGGGAGCGCCGTACTTACAGTGCAAGCGTATTTGACATCTGGCACTGATTTAAGACGCTACGTTTTCTACGGCGTTGACTGCATAGAAAAACCGGAAAATCTGTGGTGGGAACTCTCCTGTAACACACATTAAGTTATAGCCACCCGTTATTTGGGAAGCGGCCTCACATCCTCGTTAGTTTACAAGGTTCTGCTACTCCACCAGACCGTCTTCTGTATTACGGATGTGTGTTGCGCCCAAGGTCGTTCAAGCCTTTCGTCATATACAGTTACCCATGCTACAAACAAGGGCATATGAGATCATTCTGTCCCTGCAACCTGAGGATGAAACGATGGAAGCTGCACCATCACCGTCATTTCAGTGACCTTTGTAAAACCAACGACCATGCCATTACTTCACCGCTATGCCCTACGAAGCGTGCTGCGACTAAGAAAGATCGATGCCATCGTGGTTGACAATAAGCAAAGCCATTATTGCAGGAAGCATCAACCAACTGGCCACTTCCAACCGCTATGCTCTTCTAGCTTCAATGTATGAAGATTCTGCGCTTCCAAGAAACGCGCCTCCTAAACAAGATACACTCTCGTACAGTGCAGCAGTTGAAGCACCGTGCTCGAAACCTCGGCCTTCGATGCCGATGACACGAGACACCGCGCCAGAGGGGGACTCAACTGACGCATCTAGCGAGAAAACAGATATTGACCCTCGCCTGGCGAATCTCCACATAGAAATTCAACGCCTAGAAAAACGCCGTGCACAGATTCGCCAACGACGCCAGAGTTCACAACTGCAGCCGTCGTGGTGAACGATTGAAATGACACACCCAACGAGTCAGACACCTGCAACGCCGATGTCGCCACACGAGCTCCTGTGCTTTGCAGCCCAATAGCTCCAACAGCTCACGTCGGTGTTGGTAGCTTAACTAAAGTTATTGTGGCAAAGCCTTCGAACAGTGCGTCGTCCTCTCCAGTGCCTTCTAGTTGGTCGCCCTTTTCATAAGAAGAAGCAGCTCGTGCACAGAGTCGGTCCCCGCATTGACTGTCATTGTTGTGCATTATCGACGAGTGTCCGCCAATAAACGTATTTGGTGGAGAGTGCTGAGAGTGCTGTGCCCTTCGAACATCTTCGCTTCGCATTCGATGCCCTTGGAGCTTTGATCCCGTACCGTGTCTTCTACCATGCACCAAGACGCCGCTCAGCAAACGCTTCCTCCTACGCCGACGCCATGTCCCGGTGTCCTCCGCATCCGACCCTCCTGTCTTCACCGGCGTGAATGGCACCGACGTCGAGGACTGGCTCGCGATGTACGAACGCGTGAGCGTCCCCAATCATTGGGACGAGGAAGGTAAACTCGGCAGCCTGTTTTTCTACCTCGCGGGTGTGGCCGGCATGTGGTACAACAAACACGCATCTGATTTTCCGACTTGGTCCGCTTTTAAAACCGCTGTCGTCGACGTGTTCGGCCCTCCTGCTGTTCGTAAGCTGCAAGCCGAACAGCGTTTACGGGAACGAGCACAGCAGACCGGCGAGTCTTTCACAAGTTACATCAAGTACATCCCTCACTTGTGCAAGAAAGGCAACCTGATATGTCAGAGGCTGACGAAATCACGCATGTTCTAAAGGGCATCGCCGACGATATCTTCACCATGCTCCTGGCCAAGAACCTTCGCACTGTGGCAAAAGTCATTACATTATGCCAAAGTTACGACGAACTGCGGCGGCAGCACTTGATGACCCGTCGACCGTCACACGTGATGCTGATCTCTTGCTTTGTCAGCAGTTCCTAACCACACAACCTTGCTCGCCGAAATCAAGTCGTTCGTGCGTGAGGAAGTTGCCCGCCAGGTCTCTTTACTGGCGTTTGCTTCTCCGCAACATACTCAACAGCCATCAAATACACTTCTACCTCCGCTACGCTGAGCCATTCAGCAGGAAATCGCGGAGGTCGTTCCTGAATACCACACGCCGCCTCCTGTATCTGCGCCACTCAGCTACGCCCAAGTGTTCGCCAGGCCGCCCCCACCGATTTCTGTAGCTGGCCCTCTAAGTTACACCGAAACCATCGCGAGGCCCCAGGCCTTCGGAGAAGTGTCGCCTACATACGCCGACGTCATCCACGTGCCCCGAGTGTGGCCCATCATGCTGTCATATCAGCAGCCGGCTCGCCCATCCCGTTCTGCGACATGGATGGGACCCGCGAACCGATGGCGCACTGCTGACAATCGCCCCATCTGATTTGCTTGTGGTTGCGTCGGTCACGTAGCACGCTATCGCAATCATGTGCAGCAACCGCAGGTCGCCTCCAACTTTCCCAGCCAATCAAGCCGCTCTTATGACCAACCGCCGCCTATGTCACCGTCGTCCCACCACACTCCGTCTACCCGCTGTTCACCATCTCCCCGACGTCGCTCACTGTCGCCGATGCGGCCACGTCCACTCGAGGGTGACCAAGAAAACTAGTCGTCGCAGTCCACGAGGCAAAGGCTGCGACGCTGTCGAACTGCGGAAGCCCTCAGGAAAGTCCGTTGAACGTGATAGACGTACTTGTGGATGGCGTTCGTGCATCTGCCCCTGTAGATACTGGAGCCGCCGTATCCGTCATGGACGCAAATTTTAGCCGATTACTGCGAAAAGTGACGACGCCACTTTCCGGGCTTTCCCTCCGTACAGCCAGCGTCCGAAGCATTCACCCTACAGCGATGTGCACAGCCCGCCTTATGATTCAGGACGTGATGTATGCGGTCGAATTTATCAAAATTCTTTCCTGCTCTTACAACGTCATCCTAGGATGGAATTTTCTCTCCCGCCACGACACCGTCATTCATTGCGCACCAGCAGAAATAGAACTCACACAATTCTCTTCTTTGACGCTGGCCGACAGTCCATCTGCTGCAAGCAAGTTACTTGTCAGAGAAGACACCCAAGTGCCTGCAAACTCGTCCGTGGTGGTGTCGGTCTATTGCGCAAGCCTTTCTGACACCGCTGCACTCCTCTGGCCATCTCATCGTGTCAACAGAAAAGACTTACTGGTTCCTTTCGCGACCGTGCAACCCACTCACGGCAGCCCCACTATTTTTGTTGTGTTGTAACCCCGGACATGGTTCTATACGCAGATGACACGAACGTTTTTTTCTCTGGCAAGGACATCAACAGCTTAGAGGAGCAAGCAAACAAATGGCTTAAGCACTTATCAATATTGTTGATAGCAAATAAAATTGAGCTGAACACCAAAAAAACAAAATATGTTACTTTCGCCCAAAAATAAATCTATACTCCGTAACATCCTAGTGAAATTTCGAGGAGAATCGATTGAGTGGGTCACATCCTAAAAAGTTCTTGGTATCATTTTGATGAAACACTCGACTGGACGTATCACATAAACAAAGTTCGCACCGATCTTTCGCGTTCAATTGGTGTAATTGGGAAACTCAGATATTTTTTGCCAAGTTGGATAACGAAGCAACTGTACTATTCCTTAGTTTACTGGCGTATAAATTACTGTTTATTATTTGGGGTAACACTGCAAACACAAACAAAGAATGGTTTTAAACTACAGAAAAGAATAGTTCGGATAATTGAAGGGGTTCGACCTAGAACACAT
Organism: Rhipicephalus microplus; assembly: GCF_013339725.1. Classification (NCBI taxonomy): domain Eukaryota; kingdom Metazoa; phylum Arthropoda; class Arachnida; order Ixodida; family Ixodidae; genus Rhipicephalus; species Rhipicephalus microplus. The sequence continues at coordinate 18,709 of NW_023611787.1, forward strand.
TCCACCCTTTTCAACAAACACGACATATCAAAGTTTGAAAACATAAAAAAATAGCCATGATCATATGAGATAAATTGAATTCTGACCCAGTCGCTTTTCATGATGCATATTCACGAAGACAACATACATACAGCTTTAGACGCATAACATACTGCAGCGAAAGAATAAGGACTAACTATGGCTCGCAAAAGCTAGCGCATATGATCCCTAAACTATTAAATGCACATCCCGCAATTACCACCATCGTGCAAGAGAGCCGCTCATTAATTGCATTAAAAAATACACAATATCTAGTAGGGCTCCAAGAATAATTTTACCTCCTTCTGCGGTATCACACAGGTTGTATTTATAATTGAAGTGTATACACTCGTGACATTTTCATTAATGAGTTCTAATAAATTGGTTTGTTATTCGATAAATTTGGGTTTATTCACATATTCCTTGCTTTGTTTGCTATAAACTCAGTCTTGCAGACAGGTCTGTATTTATTGAAATGTTCATCTAACGTTTTTTTATAAGTTATTATAAAAATTTGTAAATGTGGCTGCTTCTTTGTTAAAACATTTTAGTTATGTGTACATTACTGCTTTTTTTGCGCGTTATAGTCTGGGACGGGTTACGGCACCTTGTCAGGCATTAATTGCCTTTTGCCAACCCTACCCCTTATGTCTACTGTACTTGTGTACTGTACTTTGTATATTAATAAAAAACTCATCCCCGTACAGTGCTACGTTGGTGCGAGGGGAATGTCTCGGCAGCGTGGAACCCATCGAAGACGCACAAGTTATGGATCAACCCGATGATATGCACTGCTCAAGTTCCAGTACGCTTAGTGCTGTTTTGACGTCGGCTTCATTATCCGATGATGTATTCGGTCCCTCCATTCCCGACAACCTTACGCCGGGCCAGCGTTCCCAGCTTCTGGGCCTGTTGGAAGAATTCCGCTCTTCTTTCGATGTCGCTCAACCTTCTCTCGACCACACATCCACCGTTACGCATCGCATCGACACAGGCGCACAGCCACCTCTGCGGCAACATCTATATCGCGTATCTCCCACAGAACGCCGTGTAATCAACGAGAAAGTCGACGACATGCTTCGCCTCGATGTTATTCAACCCTCTAGCAGCCCCTGGGCGTCTCCTGTCGTTCTCCTCACGAAGAAGGACGGTTCTGTGCGGTTCTGTGTGGACTTCCGACGCCTCAACAAGATCACTCGTAAGGACGTGTACCCACTACCACGGGTAGATGACGCGATTGACAGCCTGCAAGGAGCAGAATTTTTTTCATCCATCGATTTGCGCTCAGGGTACTGGCAAGTACCTATGGCTGAGGACGCTCGACCGAAGACCGCTTTTGTCACCCCCGACGGCTTGTACGAATTTAACGTCATGCCGTTTGGGCTGTGCAATGCGCCCGCCACCTTTGAGCGCATGATGGATACTGTTCTGCGTGACCTGAAATGGCACACGTGCCTGTGCTACCGCGATGACGTCGTCGTTTTCACTCCGGACTTCTCGACGTATCTTCAACGCTTTCGGCATGTTTTAACGCGTCTGAGTGACGCCAGTCTGCAACTAAACCTAAAGAAGTGCCGATTTGCAGCTCGGCAGCTGACAATACTTGGCTACGTCGTGTCCAAGGACGGAATTCTCTCTGATCCAGCCAAGCTTCGGGCCGTGACCAAGATCCCCAAGCCGACATCCGTCAAGGAACTGCGCAGTTTCGTAGAGCTGTGTTCCTACTTTTGGCGCTTCATTCGAAACTTCGCGACTGTCATATCGCCGCTGACTAAGCTCCTCTAAAGTAACAGGCCTCTCCATTAGAGGTCATCACAGTGCGACGACGCTTTCATAACGCTCCATCGTTTGTTGACGTCGCCTCCCATACTCCGCCCCTACGACCCTACGGCCCCTACAGAGGTACACACGGATGCCAGTGGTGTCGGCCTCGGCGCTGTCTTTGCGCAGCGCAAACCAGGGTTCCCGGAATATGTCGTGGCGTATGCAAGCCGTACGCTTACTAAGGCCAAGACTAATTACACCGTCACCGAGAAGGAATGTTTGGCAATCGTCTGGGCCTTTACAGAGTTCCGACCTTATTTGTATGGTCGCCCATTTGATGTCGTCACCGACTATCACGCACTATGCAGGTTGTCGTCATTGAAAGATCCCTCTGGCCGTCTCGCCTGGTGGGCACTTCGCCTGCAAGACAACGACATCCGCGTGCCGTGCCACAATAGAAGGCAACATGCTGACGCCGACGCCCTGTCGCACTCTCCCTTGCCTGACGACAATGCCCACAACTCAGCGTCTCACCTTGCCTTCTCTTCGATTAGAATTCATGTCATTGCTACTTAACAGTGCAAGGATCAATGAATTGTCTCACTGATAGACTTGCTGACTGATCCATCCACTCCATCCACTCGCGCGTTGCGTCGTCAAGCCCATCAATTCGCCGTTCACGACGACCTACTCTACAGGCGTGATTGCAATGGTGACGGCCGCCAGTGGCTATTAGTCAGACCTCGCAGTCTGCGCTCTGATATATGCAAATTCTTCATTCTGATCCACAATGTGCGCACTCCGGGTATCGAAGCCTTACCACCGCGTTCGCCAATGGTACTTTTGGCGCGGCATGTACCGCTATGTGCCGAAATTAGTTCACTCCTGCATACATTGTCAGCGCCGCAAAGCTTTAACGCACCTGTCACCGGCAGGTCTGCAACCTCTACCTTGCCCTGCCGGGCCCTTTGAGCACGTTGGCATCAATTTGTATCGGCCACTTCCACTAACGTCGCCTGGTAACCGCTGGGCCATTGTCGCTGTGGGCCACCTCACGCGATACGCCGAAACGGCCGCTCTCCCCGCGGCTACAGCGAGCGATCTGGCCTCCTTTCTGCTCCAACGATTCATTTTGCGACACGGTCCACCCCAGGAACGGATCAGTGACCGAGGCCGAGTCTTCCTGTCTGAAGTCGTTGAAGCCATTCTCAAAGAGTGCAACGTCGTTCACCGCAAAACTGCTGCTTACCACCCACAGACGAATGGCCTCACCGAACGCTTCAACCCTACGCTCGGCGACATGCTCTCCAAGTACGTTGCCTCCGATCACACAAATTGGAATTCCATTCTACCCTTCGTCACCTACGCATATAATACCGCCCCTCAGAGCACTACTGGCTTTTCACCTTTCTTTTTATTATATAGAAGGCACCTGTCGCACACCATCGACACGATACTTCCGTACAAGCCAGATCCGTCCGAGTGGGCGCCTATTTCTGCTACAGCCAAGCTTGCTGAAAATTGTCAAGAGCTTGCAAGGACCTTTACTGCGTATAATCAGGAGCGGCAAAAAAGCGCTCGTGCTGACGCCAGCACTAATGCGCCCACATTTCCTCCCTGGAGCGCTCGTCTGGCTCTCGATTCCTACCACTGCAACTGGCCTATCTTCAATACTATTGCCCAAATACGAAAGCCCCTACCGTGTCGTCAAATGCACTTCCCCTGTCAACTACTTGATTGAGCCCATCGAACCATCTTCGTACATGCGCCATCGAGGACGCGACATTGTTAACGTGGAGCGCCTCAAGGCCTAATATGACCCGCTCATTGTAACCAGCTATTAGGTCGCCCGGCGGCTCCCTTTTCGTACTCGGGGTACTTGTGGCAAAGCCTTCGAACAGTGGGTCGTCCTCTCCAGTGCCTTCTAGTGGGTCGCCCTTCTCATAAGAAGAAGAATAGCTCGTGCAGAGAGTAGGTCTCCACGTTGACTGTCACTGTCGTGCATCATCGACGAGTGTCCGCCAACAAACGTCTTAACATTATAAATATGGGCAGCCATTCTACAATTTCTTCGGAAGGCATTTTACAGTGGAACTGCCGTGGCATCTCCAGGAAGGTTGGAGAGAGCTTGGTCAGCACCTTCGATATGGGAAGCTGCATGTTTGGGCATTGCTGCTTCAAGAAACCAATGCTCTTCCGCAAATTTCAGGTTTTACAACGCATGCCTCCCCATCTATCATGGACCGAAGAAGCTCGACACCCAGTGTACTACATGGTAAGGTTGCTGCATACGTTCGCACCACTTTTCCTCAGTTACGTATAGACCTCTCTCGGTGGTGCACCCTGTGGCAGGAATTGGTGGCAGTATTGGTACGTTTATCATGTGGAGATAGGATTGCACTGGGCTTACCTACTAAGCGCAACCGTGTAGAGATGCGACGTCCTCCACTGCCGCTGCGTGCGACGACGCTGCAGCCGGGTTCGTCGTTTTCTCGGACACGGCGCAGAAACCACGCACGAGGCAAGAAAACAAGAACGACGGGTTTATTAACCCAAGATGCAGCACAGTGCGACACTCACGGGCTTGCAGGCCGTATAGGGAACTCCGTAAGACCAAGCAAGTACGCTTGCCTAGGGCGCGACGACTATCGCAGAAGTACCGAAGTCGAACGCACGAACGAGAAGCCGCCTGCTGAGCAGCGCGTCAACCCCTCGTGGAGGCCTGAGAGCATCTGCCGCGACGAGTGAATCGTCGGGCGCAACATAGCGTAGGAGATAAGGATGTCACGCACGGCCCAAAGGGAAATGGCGCTGCGTTGTGACGTAGGCCCGCGCAGCGCGCCAGCGTAGCGTGCTCGGACATGCCAGCGCGGGACGGAGCCGACGCTTGACTCGTCCTGACCAAGAGGTGCCCCGGCAGCCATCTTGGCGGATGCCGGTGCTTACGTGCGCCGGCGCGCGCGCGGCAGCTGGGGAGCGAGGCGCCAGGTAGGAGGGCGATCTCGATTCCCAACCACAGTCGGACGTTATAGTTGTGTAGCACTATGCTCGCCTTACAGCGGCATCTTGGCTCACGTGAGCCTTGGTTGGATATCTCATCTCAGCCATCGTTGTCCTGGACGACAAATATTAGTGGCTGGTGATTTTAAGGCACCACACACCAGTTAGGGATATGCTGCATCAAGTGCGCGGGGTACGTGCGTATTTGACAACTTCGTAGACGCCAATTTCGCCCTCCTAAATTATGTATTAGTACATACTCTGCGGCGCGAGCGGCAGCATACGCCATCGCAGTCGCCAGATTTATTCTGGTGGCTTAGAAGCAGGTGGTGTCTTGGGCATGTGAACCGGATTGTTGGAGCAGTGACCATCAATTCATTCTTCTTGGCCTTTATCTAAGCACTACTGGTCGTGTCCGACGTCTCTGTCGAGTTTTAGACTACCGCTACCACTCGCTGTCTGAAGATATCACCGATACAACCTGCACCGATCCATCAGTTCATCTTCGCACGGCACTGACCGTCGCTACACGCACGTCTTGGGTAGACGAATCTCGACCAACGCCAGATTTACAACTGCTTTGCCTGTGGGCTGCGCGCCGACAGGCAGAAGTTGCGCTGGAGCGAGATCCAGGTTCAACTATGGCGCGTATAGAGCTTTAGCGCCGCACAGCAGTAGCTCGTCGTCATGAACGCCGTTTGGAACGAGGTCATTGGCTCAATTGTGTGCTTCTCTCGGGCCTTCATCGTCAAATGCATCAATATGGAGGACATTCTGAGCGATGAAACATGGTCCCCGTCCCCCTGATCCTGCTGCATCGGCTATGCTTGCAGCGGGCCAGACTCCGTCCACTTTCGCATTCCCAGCTGCCCGAGCCTTTTTTACCGCCTTTGACACACCAGGCACTCCATTTACTGTACAAGCATTTCTTCCTACAAATACTGGCAGGACACCTTCAATAGAAGATGTGGATGGCATTCAAGCGCCTTTTACGACGGCAGAGTTTTTGGCAGCCATAGACCAAGCCAAGTCGCACAGTGAACCGGGGCCTGGCGGAATTCCTTATGAACTCTATAAAAACATGGAAGGAAAAGTTCTTTTGCATCTCCTGGACGCTATTAATGAGGTGTGGGCAGCTAGCCCCTTCCCAGATGCATGGTGACACGTGGAGGTGATCGCCATTCCGAAGCCAGGAAAAAATCCAGATAACATCATTGATCTTATGCCTATATCCTTAACATCAACTCTGTGCAACCTGATGGAACGAATGCTTGAGACCCGTATCACATGGTGGCTCGAACGCTACTCCTGGACCACCTGCGCAAATTGGATTCCGCCCCCACCTGGGCACTGAAGATGGGCTGAGACACCCGTATTCTACGGTGCACGTTGGAGGTCGCTCTCGCCATGCTTGAACATTATTGGCGATGGACATTCGAAAAGCTTATGACCATGTCAGTCATGAAGTAATAACTGCAATCTTAGCTTGCCTTCACCTTCCAACACGCGTGTGCTCCTTCGTCGAAGCCTTCCTGTGTTACCGAACATTCTCTATCCGCCTGGCTGGGCGTGCAGAAGGTCTATTCCCGTTCCACCGCGGTGACCCACAAAGATCTGTCCTTGCGCCAGTCTTTTTAACATTGCCCTTCTTCCACTTGCATGGAAATTGGCAGCAGTACCTGGCACTTCTTGATGTATGCCGACGATATTACTGTAGGGACGGTCCACCCTGATCTCGCCCGCCAAGAACAGGGACTTCAAATGGCTTTAGATGTTACCAGTGCTTGGTGTGGCCATATAAGCTTGGAATTATCGATAGAAAACCCGGCTTTCATCACCGTTGGAAACAAGTACGGGAGCCGTGCACTGTCAAGCCGACCTATCCGCCTCTTCTTCAATCTCGAACCTCTACAGGAGGTATCAAGTCTTCACGTGTTGGGGCTTGAAATCACTCAGAATTGGTCTGCATCTACGTAGGTCAAGATCGCAAATCAACGTGGGGCGGAAATGATTCATCTTATCCGTTGGATTGCCAAAACATCGGGCGGCGCACGCACCACAATGGCACACCACTTAGTCAAGGCTGTTCTTCAACCACGCCTTGTGTACCAAGCCCAGTTCCACCATGTAACAAAAGCAGGATGATTGATATGTGGGGTTTAACGTCCCAAAATCATATGATTATGAGAGACGCCGTAGTGGAGGGCTCCGGAAATTTCGACCACCTGGGGATCTTTAACGTGCACCCAAATCTGAGTACACGGGCCTACAACATTTCCGCTTCCATCGGAAATGCAGCCGCCGCAGCCGGGATTCGAACCCGCGACGTGCGGGTCAGCAGCCGAGTACCTTAGCCACTAGACCACCGCGGCGAGGCACAAACAAAAGCAGGATGGGCACGTCTCGAAAGTATTAATCACGAAGCTATGCGTGTGATCACTGGGCTTCCGCGCATGACGATTATTCAGACTTTGCAAGCAGAATCACTACTGAACACGATTCATAAATTGGTACATCAGCGCCGTTTGGCCCGCGCACTAAAACTGACAGCATTTCCAAGCGTTTCAGCGTTAGATCGATCCAGCAACTATTCCGACCGTTACGGCCACTACTGCTCCGTGGCAGCCTACTCAGCTCACGGACAACAAGCCACTTGGCTGTCTTCATCGCCCGATTCCTCTCCAGGCTACTGCGTTGGTCTCCCACCTTCATCGCACCGACGACACACCAGGTATCCCTGCAAGATATGTCGATGCCAGTATCACCAATGGCATCGCTCATACTGGCCTGATGTGCCCCCAACTACTACAAACAGGCCAAACATGTACGTATGCAGCTGACCCTGAACCACCGGCATATCTCGCTGAACTCGCCGCTATGCGGGACGGCATCAACGCATTGCAGTGGTTCGTCGAAACGAACCACTTCCCTAAGATTGTGCTTCGCACTGATTCTACGGAAGTGATTGACGACATCTGTTGTGTGGCCCGATCGACAACGTTTTCAGATGCCATCAATAAGCTGGCAAGAAACATCGGCACAACCATGCATACGCATCGAATGGATTCCACGAGCGGCATTGTCTATAGTCAGCTAGAGGAGGATTCTGCCTCTCGCTCCCCAGCCATAATTCACCCACTGCCACTATTTTCCGAAGACAACTGCGGAAAACTAGTGCGCCAAAAGGAATGTCTCCGACGCACCACACGAGGACTCATACCACCGTGTGGTTCTGACCTCCCTGGTGGGCTTTGTTACGAAAGACGGCGACGCCAACACGGTCCCGAAGGCGCCACTGCTCCAAATTCCGCCGGGAAAGTCACCAGCCGTTTGGTAGCGTACGTTTCTCAGATCGCGACTGCTTCTGCGCTGAGCTGATAGACCAGCAGACTAGACGACGGTGAGTTAACAAGGTTTATGTACAGCAAAAAGAGAGGCGTTACCGATTCGGCACTGGGGCTGACAGTTTAGAGACTCGAAGAGCCGAGCTCTCTTCTCTGACACATAAGTCAACTGCTCGCGACGCACTGCAGGGCTTTTTTATATGCACCGGGTGATTCTTTGAGTAACCAAATGTCCAACCAGAAGCGCCGCTGGTCGTGAGGTGAGAATCCTCCAATGGAGTCGCTGCTGGGCCACGTCGTTCTCATCAAACCCGGAGCCCCTGAGCGTGGCTACACCCAAGGACGAGTGACGCCGCCACGCATTGCGTAAGACTCGCCAGACTGGAAGGCGCCTATTGCTGCAGCGGGCTCGTGGGCTGAGGTGGCTTGCTGTGCGTGCGCGACAGACCGGCGCCGCCGCGTGATGGCGCCGTTGAGTTGTTCGTGTCAGGCGGACCCGCGTGCTGGCATTGACACAGATTTGCCTTTTTCAGAGGCATGGACGTTCGGTGTGGACTCGCAGGCATAACAGCACCCCCGCCGCCAGACAATGCGCCGGAAAGACGAGCTGCTTCTACGTGGCTTGGATGTCTGGCGCGCTCGTTCGCCAGGTTCCTACAGGTTCGCCTCCAGGGCCATGGGGAGCATGCAGCTCCAGACTCCGTTCCGGGAGCACATCCCATTCTTGAGGACGGATCCCAGCTTCACTGGCTTGTCGCCACAACTTGTCGACCAGCTTCGCTCGTCTCTTCTGACGATCTTTGGTCTCAGCACTTGTCGAGGGTTCTGCAACTTGTCAAGAACGGTTCGACAACACACGACACAAGCAAGTGCCCTCGGTCACCCGACAGAACACCAGACAAACTATAGTACAACATATACCCAGCTACGTGTCTATCGGAATTTCGTTCCCTCTACATCAAGAGGCACATGTGGGACACAAGACTCTTAAAATGAGAACTCACATTTTTACACGTCCAACAACGTAACGAAATAGAATACAAAATAAAGTGGGCTCCTTGAGCTCACTCTGGACGATAGCGCTCAGCTAAAGCCGTGATGAGGACAAAATTTTGCCCCAAATCGCTAGCGAGAAACCGAAAAGTGGACAAGGTACTAACTAAAGGCACGGCTAAATGCGTCTGCATTAGCGTTTAGCTTTCCTTTTTTGTAGGGAACGTCAAAGTTGTGCTGTTGGAGTATCATGCTCCACCTCAGTAACCGGCCACTTATAGGCGACATGTTATTAAACCAGGTTAGAGGACAGTGGTTCGTTTCGACCACAAACCTCGAACCGGAGACATAACAAGCTAGCTTTTGAACGGCCCACACGAGGCAAGCGCATTCCTTTTCAGAGGTACTGCGTGCCTCTTCCCTGCCGCTGAGTTTTTGACTTAAATACTAAACTGGCCTTTCGTTACCAGCACTGTCTTCTTGGCACAATATAGCTCCCACGCCACGATCACTCGCGTCGCATTGAATCACAATTCTTTTAGAGAAATCGGGTGCCATGAGAACGGGCTTTTCGCTTACGGCCTGTTTTAGCTGGCAAAACGCATTCTCCTTTTCCGAGTCCCATACTACTTTAACCGGCTCGGATTTTCGAAGTGCGTCAGTTAGAGGGCTGGAAATGCCAGAGTAGTTTTGCACGTAATGCTGATAGTATCCAGCCAGGCCCAAGAATGCACTTATTTCAGATTTTGTGGTTGGTCGTGGATAGTTCACGATGGCGGCTACCTTAATTTTTGAAGGTCTACGCCGGCCACGCCTCACAACGCGTTTCAGGTAAGACACCTCGCCGCATCCTGGGTGACATTTAGTAGGTTTCACGGTAAGACCAGCTTCTTTCAACCTGTTCAGCACGACGCGTAAATGCTCGACATGTTCTTCCCAGTTGTTTGAGAAGATGGCGACATCGTCAAGATACGGCAGAGCGAACTCAGATAGGTCTTTAAGAACGCGGGCCATTAAGCCTGAAAAACAGAAGGGCGCATTTTTCAATCCAAAGCTCAGCCTAAGTGAACGATACGTTCCAAATGGAGAAACAAATGTGGCGTAGCGGCTAGCACGCTCCGTAAGGAGGACTTGCCGTTACCCTCGCACGAGGTCTAACGTGAAAATAGCTGTACTATCATACAGTTTCTACCCTCTTCTCTAGGTTTGATATCGGGTAAGTTTGGTCTCGAGTTATGGCGTTAAGACGCCGATAAGCGATGCATGGCCTCGGATCTTTTCCTGGCACTTGAACCAATATTAGAGGGGATGTATAGTCACTCTCGCCTGGTACTATGACTCCCAACTCCAGCATTTTATCGATCTCCTCTTTCATGATCTGCTTTTGCACAGGGGAACAACGATACGGCTTGCTACGGATTGGCTCCTCACAAGTTAGCTCAATATCGTGTTCAATCACCGTCGTGTTTCCGGGACGGTCCGAAAACGTCTTCAAACTCGGAAACAATCCTTCCCAGGTCCTCCTTCTGGCTTCACTTAACCTAGGCTCTAGGTTCAACTGCTCCGAGATTACCTCCGATCCCCTTTCGATTACATCACTAGAACTCAAAATTTCTGCTCCCTCTTCCTCTGAAGCATTCAACAGCAGATTTACGACCGCTTGACGTTGAACGTATGGTTTTATCAAGTTACTGTGGAAAATTTTGTTCGGCCGCCTTCCTAATTTCATTTCATAATTGGTATAAAAAAGCTTCGATATTACTTTGGTGGGCTCTTCCCAATGAACCTCAAGCTTGTTCTTTTTGGACGGCCGCAGCAGCATTACCTGACTTCCTACTTCAAAAGCGCGCTTCTTCGCCGATTTGTCGTAGTACTCCTTCGACAACAATTGTGCAGCCTTCATGTGGCTTTCCACAAGATCTTTAGTTTTTCCAAGCATCTCAAGGAGGTCTAGAACATACGCAACTACATTAGGGTCCTGATCGAATCCCTCCCAGGACTCGCGTAGCATTGGCAATGGTGCTCTCAAACTCCTGCCATACACAAGCTCTGCAGGGCTAAAACCAGTGCTCTCATGAGGAGCTGATCTCAAAGCGAACATAGCAGGAAGAATACACGCTTCCCAGTCGCATTTGTGCTCGTGGCAAAGAGCTATCAGTATTCGTTTCAGAACGGAAGGCATGCACTCTACTGGATTAGATTGCGGGTGATGGATAGAGCTGTGCACTACTTTTATTCCACATTTATCTAAAAAGGTAGAGGTAAGGCAGCTGGTGAAGACACTACCATTGTCGCAGTCGATTTCAAAAGGAAATCCGACACGTGCAATATAGATAGCAGTGCATCCATGACATGAGGGAAATTGAGCTCTTTAAGTGGTATCGCTTCTGGAAATTTTGTGGCTACACAGAGGGCCGTCCCGATGTACTGACAACCTTGCCTTGACTCTGCCAATGGCCCGACGATATCAATTACAAGGCGTCGAAAAGGTTCTGTGATAATTGGCACAAGATTCATGGGTGCCTTCCACTTGTCTGTGCATTTCCCCGCTCTCTGACAAGTGTTGCATGAGCGTTAAAAGTCTCCGATATCCTTCCAGCATTTCGGCCAATAAAACTCAAGGGAAACTCTTGCCTTGGTTTTTCTTATGCCGAGATGCCCGGCCCACTCGTTTTCATGAGCCAGTTTCAATAGTTGGCGACGACACTTTTGTGGCACCAAGAGCTGCTCACACTTGCGACCTCGCGCATTTGTGTAGCTCCGATACAGGAGCCCTACTTTCTCAAAAAAAAAAAAGAAACATTTTTCTTTTTTACCAAGTTTACGCTTTTGATTAGCGCTTTAATCGAGAGGTCCTCACGCTGTTCTCGAATGAGCGTTTCTCGATCAACCCTCGACAGCTCACTCCAACGTTCCGCTACAGGCGAGAGCGTTTCACTCCTCTCGCTCTGACTCAATGGCGCCATGTCGCCTCCTCCTGTTACGGAAACCGCGCCAGTCGCTTCGGCGGCGGGCCGCTCGAGTGACTGCTCACATGACTCACACGAAGAATTTTCTCTCTGAGGTTCCGTCGACTCGCCGCCAAAGTCACCCGATGCTTCAACACATTGAACAAGATCAAGCTCCTGCGAAAGCTTCCGCGCCTGCGATCGTGTGAGGGCCATGTACGCAAAGTTGGAGAAGAACAATTTACCCTGCTCTTTGAGAAGCTGCGCTGAGTTGTTAGAGAAAAAGATAAGGAAAACGATCGCGAAGCGCGGCAGACACAGCCGCTCCGGTGCGAAGCTTACTGAACGGGCCTTCAATGACAACCGTAGCGATTGGTAAGCAAGCACTCTGCTCCTCGGCGGTTTGCCTGATCCACGCGCATTCTCCTGTAAAGTCATCTGGAGACATCAATGAAGGATGGACAACGTCCATGGTTGCCGCTGAATCTCGAAGTGCTCGACACGTCTTCCCATTCACACTAATTTCTTGGAGATACGGCTCTAACATCCGCATGTTCTTTTCCGATTCTCGGATTGTTGCGAAAGCAAACTTTTGCTTACAGTTTATCGCGATGCGCCCTTCCTTTCTGCAGTTGTAGCAGATTAGCGGCTTCTGTGATTGAAACGCCCGTGTGGTATCAGTGCGTTGTTTAGTAACCGCACTCGATTTCTCCGCTCCCGTTTGCCTTTCCCTACAGTGTCCTTCGTATGAGACGGTCCTTCTTAATATTGTGGTGCGGAGCGGGTTTCCGTTGATCAGGTTTCTTTGAAAAGCCTCTTCCTTTCATTATTTTCAACGAGAACTGCTCTGCTATGCAACTTTTGGCGAGTATAATACTCCCCAGCTAACTCTGCTGCCTTGTTTAGCTGTACTTCAGCAAGTTTGTCCTACAGCTAAAGCTCGACGTCCTCCTCGATGCAGCGGTAGAATTGTTCCAATGCAATGCATTCCACTACTTTATCGCGATCGTCATAAACACCTTCGCCCTTGAGCCATTCAATTAAATCGGCTTTAAGACGAAACGCGAAGTGAACGTGTGACTCATTCCCCTTTTTAGCATACCGGAACCATTTCCTGAAAGCCTCCGGTGACAACTTATAACGTCTCAAGAGCACTCCCTTAACATCGTAATAGCTCTCAAACGCTTCCCTCGACAAGCAAGTTATCGCGTCGGACGCTTCGCCGGGAAGAAGAGCTAACAGGTTCTGCACCCAAACAGACCGCTCCAAAGCATTTCGCTCACAGACGTGTTCAAACTTAACGAGATACTTCGCCATGTCCTCGCCTACTACGAACGGTGGCAGTTGGTCGCAAATTTTCTGACCGCTGACCTGAACTGTCGCAGAAGCTACGCTAGGCCCCTGCGAACACTGTAGTATTGCCTATTCTATTCGTTTCAACTGAAGGCGCTCCAGTCTCTCGGCCTCCTCACGGCGTTCTCGCCTTTACGCTTCTTCACGTTTGCGAACTTCTCGCCTTTCAGCTTCTTCACGTTCGCGAACTTCTCGCCTTTCAGCCTCCTCGCGGCGTGCCTTGATACACACCCAGGCCATCAACTTCCTCAGCCGACACTCCCTCTTCCTTCGTGATCTCAAGGATCGCATTTCGTTTCGCACGGCCCAAGGTAATGCCGAGTTCCTCACAAATCTTGATGAGTTCCTTCACATTAAGGTTCTTCATCGTTCACACTAGCCTCTTGCTGTTTGCCCCTGTTAAGGATCTACTTGCCGTACCCACTATAAGTTTACTAGCAAGACACGCAAGCAATTTTTAACACTCCCGTGTTTACCCCCTCCGCAATAACTTTGGTTTCAAAGCACTTCGACTTTGCTTGAAACGATCAAAGCTCACTCTAATGCTTCACACAGCCCTTCTATAAGCTACTTTAACCTGAGCTAGAGTAGTCTGGTGAACTGAGGGGAAAACATCAGGCACTCACCGCATCGATGTCGCTGACGCCAGCCGATCGCGCAGCTGCCAACCACTGTTATAAAGCGCGCCTCCGACGACATTGCGAAGGGCGCCACGAATCTTGCCGCTAACACCACTGTTACGAAAGACGGCGACGCCAACACGGTCTCGAAGGCGCCACTGCTCCAAATTCCGCCGACACAGTCACCAGCCGTTTGGTAGCGTAGGTTTCTCAGCTCGCGACTTCTTCTGCGCAGAGCTGATAGATGAGCAGTCGAGACGACGGTGAGTTAACAAGGGATTATACAGCAAAGAGATAGAGGCGTTACAAATTCGGCACTGGGTCCGACAGTTTAGACTCGAAGAACCGAACTCTCTTCTCTGACACATAAGTCAACTGCTCGCGACGCGCCGCAGGGCTTTTTTTATATGCACCGGGTGGATTCCTTGAGTAATCAAATGCCCAACCACCCCTGGTCGTGAGGTCAGAATCCTCCAATGGTGTCGCCGCTGGGCCTTGTCATTCTCATCAAATCCGGAGCCGCTGCACGTGGCTGCACCCAAGGACGAGTGACGCCGCCACGCATTGCGCAACACTCGCCAGACTGGAAGGCGCCTATAGCTGCAACGGGCTCGTGGGCTGAGGTGGCTCGCTGTGCGTGCGTGACAGATCGGCGCCGCCGCATGATGACGCCGTGGAGTTGTTCACGTCAGGCGGACTCGCGTGCTGGCCTTGACACAGATTGCCTTTTTGAGAGGCATGGACGTTCGGTGTGGACTCGCAGGCATAACAGCTTACCCGCTGAGAGGAGGTAGCGCTTCGGAGACTTCGAGTGAGGGTTGCTCTTACGTTGGCAGTTACCGCCCTCTGGCCGCAACAATACCGCACAGCTTATAGAACCACCTGCCCCTTTTGTGACGCTCCCATAGCTACCGTGGACATGACACACTGCTCTGGTCGTGCCCGGCCTAGAGCAAGCGGGCTTTCGTCATCTTCGAACAACGGGTGTTGCCCTCCGGACTTACACGAGGGGATAAGAGGATCGTTCCATCGATCTCCGTTAAACTGTATGCATGAGTGCAACTTGTCAATCAATGTGTGATGAACCTGTGTTTATGCTTGTTATGCCAAAGGCAGTGTTTCAAATAAAAAAAAGCATTCTTGAACACAGCATGTACTTTGTTTAGACAAGCCATACATGGCTTCCCTAAACAATGTCTTGTCCGATAGCTGAATCAATGAAGGGGTGGACTCACTGACGCACATGAAAGGGGCATTCCAAAATGTCGCTGGCTCCACTTTTACTCTGAAGCAAGACGGAAAATTGCTCGCATCAATTCCAGGACTATTCGGGAAGTTGATCGTCCTGTCATGCCGGTGAATTCGGTTCCCATCAAAATGCGCACCGCCACTATCACTTTAGACGGACAAGATCAACTCACTGACCCCGATGAGTTGTAGGTGACACTTGCACCGTTAAGACATCGCAAGGCTTCGTCGTTGCAACAGTGTACATCTAACCAGGAACCTTGTGGGCTGACGTTATGAACTTCTTGCGGCGCCACTTTCGTGTGGTGTGCCTACAGGATGTGCCGGTGATTAGCCCCGAGAACGAACACTGGCGTCGCTGCAGTCATGGCGAAGTGACGTCACGGCACGGACTCGCCTACTCCGTCGCCAACGCATGCCGGCGGTCCCTTTTTTCCGAGCCCGCCGTGTACCCGCTCTGCACCAATACGATGGTGATTTCTCCTCAATTTTAAGTAGTAGATCACTAAACGTACAAATTAAAGGTATTTATTGCTGTTAAAAGGTAACTAAGCTGCAGAAAGTATGGATCCATTTTGAAAATGAAGGTTCAGGACGGCGATACATTAGTTGTTTCCACCATGCGTGTACTCGACGAAATCAATGCTAAAAATATTTGTGCTGTATGAGTCTGACTTCATTACAAATTGGCATAGACTACGCGAGTAAACATTTGTGTCGAAGTCATCATGAAAATCATAATCATCGTCATCATCATCATTATCAGACTGTCTACGTCCACTGCAGGACAAAGGCCTCTCCCATGTTCCGCCAGCCAACTTGGTCCTGTGCTTGCTGCTGCCATTTTATACCCACAAACTTCTTAATCTCATCTGCCAAATTAAACTAAATTAGAATGTTTTCAGATTAGTCACAGCATTGTGATTTGCCATACAAGTTATGTCTGCCTCTGCAAATATTGTAGCTCAATAGACATAATTCGGCTTTCGGGTGCAGGAGACTTAGGATGAATCTGTCTTTCAAACACAATCACTTCTAATATAGTGAGAAAAAGTAACGTTGCAAACCAAAAAAATAGTTTCCGGAATTCTGAGCAATGTCGATACACTCGGATCTCATGTACATGTTTCTGCTCAACAGTCGTTAGGATTACGTAGTCGCATGCCCCGATTTACGCAAACAGCTTACTCGATCTACCATCACGTCATAAACGGTAATGTTCACGTTGGAGCACTTCTGATAGCAATCGTTTGCAAAACAAACGCGAGAAGGTCAAAATGGGCTGTTGCGATGGTTCACGCTGCTTCGTGGCCCACGTGGTAATGAAACGATATTTGCCTCAGTGAAGCAACGATTGGTCTCGCACGTTATGCTTAAACACAGATTGATGTTGTTCTGGGGTAATCAACCATGGGAAAAATTTATTCATCGGGTGGCTATTTAAAGTAGTACTTACAAACTTGACAGCACAGTGGCTATATGATGTGGCACGTAGACACTAACTGAAATAAGTAGCAGTTTCTGCAACTAACCTCAATTCGTTTTTTAGTGAAACTTGGCGCCGAAATTATTCCCTTGATATGTGGGGTTTGACGTCCCCAAACCACCTTATGATTATGAGAGACGCCGTAGTAGAGGGCTGCGGAAATTACTACCACCTGGGGTTCTTCAACACGCACCCAAATCAAAGCACACGGGCCTACAGCATTTTCACCTCCATCGAATATGCAGCCGCCGCAGCCGGGACTTAATCCCGCGACCTGCGGGTCAGCAGCCGAGTACCTTAGCCACTAGACCATCGCGGCAGGCGCCGAAGTTATTCTCAGAAGAACACGAAGCTAAATGACGTGATTAAATATGAGCAAGTACACTAAAAAATTTAATGCAACAGCTGCGGCTGTATTCTCGGGTGAGCCCATTCGAGATATTTTGCTACACTCCATACAAACTTAAGCACGCGCTCACAGGAAACAAAAAAGAAACGCTGCCAGCAGTTACCACGATGTGTCCAATACAGATACCAATTGTGGAGGCAAACAATCATCTTTTTAAAGGAATCGCCCGTGAACAATGCCACCTGAAATGCAAGTATGCTGTCGTATACATTTCAGAAGCGTGACGTGACTGCGAGGCACGCTGCAGAGTAATTCTGGTTACCTCCTATTTTTTAACCAGCTGCACATGCATTGTCTTGCTGTTCACTCCCGTCGGAGTGTGGCTACCGTGGCCGAGAATACAACCCATCTTCGGAGTAAGCAGCGTGACACCTAAGCAAACCTCATGAAAGCGTGTACGCTGGAGCGCAGGCACTGTTGACGATTCCGATTCCACTGAAAAAAAAAATTGTAGTTTTTCATTGTTTTACCAGAAACATCATTGATGCTGCTTTCGTCATTTATTTCAAGCGTGAGAGAAGCAAAACCTTAGCGCTGGCAAGGCAACGGCATTAGAAGCAAGCGCGTGTTACGTATGCGTGTGCCACAGCAAGATTCGAAGAGTCCGTGCCGTGACCTCAAGCAAGCCTCCCAACAGGCGGCGCCACTCCAACTTCTCGGGGCTAATAGACACTGAAGACTTCAGTGTTAATGTACTTCGACGTGAAAACCGGTGGCTTATCACGTATTTCGACGCCCAACTTGGCTTTGCCTCCCGTCGGACATTGCGCAGTCAACTATTTACAACACCTTTTAGATACTGTGATTACTTCATTACTGTCAATTCAGGCACAATCGGCCGTGTTCACTACATTTCATATGGTTTATAATCTCCTAGCCTTCCTTCGTATAACAGCCCGATATGTTGCTACCGCTTTTATTGCTTCGGCCTTCTCCAGAAACTGAATTTTTTCTACCTCTATGACTAAACATGATTGCTATTAACGTTTATATGCGAAGCATTTTTTTGCGTACTGATGGCTTTTAGATGCCTGCAGCTCTTTGAATAGCCTGTGTAAGGGCCGGTGCACGCCAGCGGCAAGCCTGCCGTAACGGCGCAGCGCCGTAGACCGTCTGCCGCCGCCGTCCGCGGGAGAGCTGTTCAAATTGCACGGCAAGCTTCGCCGGCGAGGCATTTCAGCCTCCAACAAACATAGCTGCCCTTTTGAATGCATTTGTCGACCACCTCGAATCTATCAAGCGGTCGCCATGCGCTCTGTAGCTCGTAAGCTCCGAACTGATGCTTCCATTTGCTGTAGACTCATGTCCTTCAGCTTCGACAACACAGTACTCGAATTGATTCGGTACCGTTTTTGAGAACTATACTCCAATAATCGGTGTTCTAGGCCTAAGCAAGCCTTTCCAAATCTCGGAGGGCATACATTACACAATTATTTGTTGTTGCTAACACTGGATAGCTGGCGCCAGTTGTTCGAACGGCTGCTTTGGGGACGTCATTTTGAATTGTGCGATTTTTAAAATACCGGACAGGCAAAAATGCTCTACTCACTGCTGGAATATAGTTTGGGACCTACTCGTACGACATATCTTAAAACCACGGAACAAGAAACAAGCACCTCGAAGTGTCTCGTGGCAGACGCAGACAATGCGGAAAGGCGAAAGCAGACGACGCGGCTCAGTCATGTCGCTCCTCCGTCGCTGATTGGCTAAACCACTCTTCGGCAAACGACAAACGGCAGAAAAATGGGTCTTGGACCCATTTTACGAACTGCAAAGAACCGCAGACGTGCGCGAAGCAAAAAGCCGCGCACGGCTGCCAGAGAACGTCAAACGACGAGGCGTGCTTGCCGCTGGCGTGAACCGGCCCTATCGCTGTCCGTTCGCGTCTGTGCGAACGCGCCGCACGGCGTTCCTCTCGCCGCAGTTGCTGGAACGATGCTAAGTAGGTCGAGGACGCATCTGTGCGTTGACGTCACTTTCTTCCTCACTTGCAGCAGCTGCTGGTACCTTCGCCAGCTCGCAGCACAATTCTCTCTCGCTTCACTCTCTCCACCACCCGCAATGCTCGACTGCACGTCGAGTGCAAACACTAGACAGATTTAGCTGCGCGTGCGTATGGCTGCTGCGGAAGCGTGACTGAATCTGTCTACTCTTTCGGCTCGTTTAGCTGCGATGAAACTTACACGAAACTCAACCCGCCTCCCGAGTCTTTGCGTTTGAAACAAATGTTTATTCGGGTAAACGGTTCACCGAAGTTCGCTTCAAACCGTTCTTCCAGCCCCCGCGTCGACACCCGCTTCAACGGGGTCAACGCCGTGCGCACCGCTGCTGCTTCACATCTCATCAGGGTTCCCTTCGGGGGGATCGTCCATACTTTTTAGCGCCTATCGGTGTATCTATCTATATAGCCGCCTAAATCTGGGTGCTCTCGTGATCACCCGTTTAACTTGAGGTAACTTGAACTTGTAGGGGTGGGGTGGGGAGATGATTGGATGAATATAACTCGCTGGTCATCACACGACTAATGGGACGATCCCGTCGCGTACGTCGTCAAACCGTTTCCGCCAGGCACGTCTGGCACATACCACGGGTCGGTATGTACCGCAGGTTGTGGTTATATGTACCGAGGAACGCCGAGAACAGACATTGGCATTTTAAATGCGAGAGCCTTAAGAAAATCGGACATCGGCAGCGTTGGCCTTACTTACGCAAAGCATAAATGTTACGGCCCCAGCAAGAATCGAACCCAAGCATTCTGCGTTGCAATCAAGTATTTTACCACAGGGCCACGCCAGGTTGAACAGCTTTGCAAAAAGACCGTATGCAGATGTAATGTTGTTAAAACGTTGCAGTGCTGAAATCCAGTTTAATAAACTACATATGTACACATATGACACAGCCATCACGCCCTGCTGTGGTGGTCTAGTGGCTGAGGTACACGGCTGCTGACCCGCAGGTCGCAGGATCGAATCCCGCTGCGCGGGCTGCATTTTTGACGGAGGCGAAAATGTTGCAGGCCCGTGTGCTCAGATTTGGGTGCACGACCACCAAGTCCTGTTAGTTATTGTGCTTCTCATGACTCCACAGCATTCATTATCAATGATCACACTTGCACTGATCCTGTCGTCATTCCTGAAGGCTTCAATAGATACTGTCACTGTCTTCAGCCAAGATGATGGTTCTCGTCCTCCTTTCATACATAACTCGGAACATGCGTTGCCGGGTCTCGAGGTAACTCACGCTGGGGCTGGTAACCTGTTGCTAAAAGTTGACACGACTAAAAGCGCGGGACCTGATGCCATACCCAACATGTTATTGAAGAGATACTCAGAATGGAATGCCCATTATCTTACAGTGATCTTCAATAAATCTCTGGACACTTCAACTGTTCCCAAAGCTTGGAAAATTGCCAGCGTCGTTTCAGTATCTAAATCTGGTGACAAGCAGCTTATTGTAAATTATAGACCAATGTCTCTTATTTCGTCTTGCTGTAAGGCACATTATTCACAAGCATATTGTACAGCATTAACTTTCTACAATCTTCTCTCACAAAGCCAGCACGGCTTTCACTCTAGTTTCTCCACCGTCACGCTACTCGTTGAGTTTACACACGACATAGCTTCTGCACTCAATAGTCACGATCAACTAGACGCCATTTTCATTAATTATACGAAAGCTTTCGACATGGTCTGCCACGAAAAGCTTCTATGTAAACTGCGAGCAATATTGAAAAGGTCTAAATTATTAGACTGGATCACTGACTATCTACACTTCCGTTTCGTTACTTTTAATCGCACGCATTCTTCATTGGTAACAGTCACATCTGGAGTGCCGCAGGGTTCCGTACTCGGACCTCTGTTATTTGTCATCTTCATTAATGATGTAGTGAGTGTTATAATAACACCAACGCCAAGTTGCGCCTATATGCAGATGACTGTGTCCTCTACCGCACTGTTACTGATGCTAGTGATCAACAAGAATTAAACAAGGTATTTTCAATGTGTGCCATGGAGTGATAGGTGGAAAATGAAAATAGATTTCACCAAACAGCTGCCATGACTTTCGGTAACAAAAAAGAAGCCACTGAAATACCCTTACAATGCCAATGGTAGTTACTTGTTCCTAGTTGTTGATTTCAATATCTGGGTGTCATTTTTTCACATAACCTAAAATGGCATGTCCATATCAACCATATCTCTGCAAAAGCGCTTCGAAAACTTGGTTGCATAAAGCGAACTTTAAAAAATGCAACGTTGGAATGTAAGCTGACTGCCTACAAATCACTAGATCGTCCGATACTAGATTACGCTTCAACTATATGATCTCCTCACCTCACGTTCAACATAATGCAGCTAGAATTAATCCAGAAAAAAAGCTATCAGATTCATATTCAGTCGTTATGATCGCCGCTTCTCACCTTCATCACATGCTCACATCCTATCGTTGCAGACTTTGGAGCATAGGCACAAACGCGCACGCGTAATTCTGCTGCACAAGATCGTCCACACCCCATCCGGTATTCAGGCACACTTCTTTTTTGATTTGTGGGGTTGAACGTCCCAAAACCACCATTTGATTATAGAGACCCGTAGTGGAGGACTCCGGAAATTTTGACCACCTGGGGTTCTTTAACGTGCACCCAAATCTGAGCACACGTCTTTTTTGTACCCGCTAATACACATGTCACTAGAAAAACCCACAGACTGAACATTATTTCTTTCAGGACATAATTGACTGTTTTAAATTTTCGTTTTTTTCCGTTCACTATTGAAACCCTGAACAACTTGGATGGTTCGCTTCGCGCATTGTCTCATGATGAGTTCGTTGAGAAGCTACGAATACCCATCTTGTTTTAATCTGTTTGCATATTCTTAGCGGTTGTCTTTTTCTGTATTTCCACCAACATCTGTACTCGCACCTGATGAAAGATTTTGTTGTACAGCTATGTAAGCACATATCTTCATCTGTTTCTATAATTTTACGGTTTATTTCTTTTGTTGTTTGTACTAAAATATGTACCCACTCCTGCTATGTCTCGAAATTCAGACAGCATATAAAAATAAAATAAAAATAAATAAATAAAAATAAATAACTGTATTTTTCTTCATCATATAGGTTATATGCAGAGAGATCATTTTTAAGATGAAATGGCTGGGAAACTTACGTCACCAAGCGACGATGCAACGTTGATTTCGACGCCTGATTCGAAAATTGAGAGCACCCACGTTCAAAAGCGGCCTGGCCAACTCCCAAAAAATGACATTGCTCAGTTCGAGCTCACGACGAAGTCATGCGATACCGTGGTGTGAACAAGTGAATATCTCAAATTGCAATGTTACATGACCAAGTGATGGCGCCATGTGGCCATGTCATGTGACATAAACGTCGATAATTAGTGGACACGCACAGATACGACATGGCATCGCCGTCTCACTAGTGTGCTACGTGTCTCTTCCTCTGCTCCAAGCTGCTTTCGCATTTAATGCTTGACTTGACTTATGAAGCCGCGAGCACTGTAAGTCGTTGTTCTTGCCACATGAGTTGCTAACCAAGCAGGGCTGAGTGTGGGTCAAAATTTCACAGGCCTCTATCCCATGTATTTCTATGCGAACGGGGCCTGCGAACTTTTGACCAGCCGTGCACACCAGGAGGAACGAAATCGCCATGTCAGGGACTATGGTGACAGCGGAGCAGAAAAAAATACGACAAGATAACCCTATAAAAATGAGGAAAATTCATTGTTCAACTAGCCACGACGACAACAACGTTGATCAATCGCGAAAGCTGAGAGAAACCATGATTATTGCGACATCTTGAATTCGAAGTGACTGTCAGCGGGGACAACATCAGTGATGCAATTTAACTGTTTATTTGGGCGAACCTGTGCCCGGTAAACGGAAAGTCCGATTACAGTAGCAGTCTTGGACTGATAGCGGCGAACGGAGCGTCAGCCGTCGATCAACTACTCACAAGCGGTGAAGCGCGTCGGCATTTATACTCTTGCCTTCGAATGTTCTAGCGTTATCGCTGGCGGTGGCGTAGGTTCCAGAATAATCTGTACAGTTCGCAGAGTGGGCGTGATTTTACCGAAATGATCTACTACAGTCCGGAAGCTTCTCGAAAACTGCAGGCGCGGTTTGCACTGAGAATTGTGTAGTGTTTTAGGACGATAACAAAACTTGGGAAATGGAACGCGGCAATATCATTGCTTGGCCGAAAGTGTGCCGATCTCTGTGTCGGGGCAAAACCTAGTCAAGTGCAGAAGGCTTGCATTGCCTCCGAGCCTGGAGAAGTGCGAAACCACGTTCGATTCTGGAAGCTTTCATAAGGGTGGGGCGGAGATGAATACGTCGACTGGGATGAAGGATAAGGTGCTTCGCGTATACAAGTTGTCACGGCGAATGCATAACAGACCTTGTTAGTTGTTTTTTTATTTTGCGCCCATTTGTACTGCTACCAAATACATCAATATAGATGTGTACAAAAGAAAGATGGTCTTTTAGTGCGAAGTTATGAAGAATACCAAAAAAGACTTAGTGAAATAGACAGACAGACAGACAGACAGACAGACAGACAGACAGACACAGACAGACAGACAACAGACAGACGACAGACAGACGAACAGACAGACAGACAGACAGACAGACAGACCATAGAATTTCTCAATATACCTAGAAGAACTCTGGAGCTAGTGTCTATAAGAGCTGCAACACACGGCGCTTCAGCAAGCATGGGAATGGTAGTACACACATTGTTTAATTTTCTTACTTCTGGCCACTTCTGGCTCCGTGTGTATCCGTGTGGCTTGAAGCTGTTTTTTTCATGAAAACATAATTAGCAATGTTCACCGTTTGCGCTTCACAACCTTATACTTTTAGGCTTACCATTTCGAATCAAGTCACTAAGTTGAAAAGGTTTGTTTTTTCTTTCAAAACAAAACTGAAACACAGCAAACGAAGCCGCAAGTATGATTCGCCGCCCACAAGTACGAAGACTAGGCAAATGTGTACTACTCATCCTTCCCATGGTCGCTGAACGATCGCAGCGCCAGAGTGCCCTCTGTTAATTTTAGGAAACTCTATGAGACAGGCAGACGACAGGCCCCGCCGCGGTGGTCTAGTGGCTAAGGTACTCGGCTGCTGACCCGCAGGGCCGGGTTCGAATCCCGGCTGCTGGCGGCTGCATTTCCGATGGAGGTGGAAATGTTGTAGGCCCGTGTGCTCAGATTTGGGTGCACGTTAAAGAACCCCAGGTGGTCTAAATTTCCGGCCCTCCACTACAGCGTCTCTCATAATCATATAGTGGTTTTGGGACGTTAAACCCCACATATCAATCAATCAAGGCACGACAGACAGACAGACAGAGACAGACAGATAAATAGATAGATAGATGGATAGATAGATACGAATGAAGGAGAGAATTATAAAGGCTCGTTTTATTTGCTAGACAAAACGTTAATTAAAACTAACAGACCACAAACCAAGAAAAGTATAGGTGATGTTATTTGTAGTAATTATAATGAAGATGTGGAAACTAAAGTGGACGAAAATATAGCTTTCCCCTGGCAGGTACCACCCTGCGACCTTCGAATAACGCGTCCGATGCTCTACCAACTGAGCTCCAGCGGCGGTCACCGCCCCGTCCACTTCTACAAGATATAGGTGAGTGTAGAACACTTTTTTTCTGTCTGTTCGCGTCGCGAAGCACGTAATCCTTTTATGCAGCAGCTGATCAATCATCACTCGTATAATATCAAAGGTACTCAGTCTGCCGATCGAGACTCTCGCTATGAATGAACGAAATGAACAGAATGCTAAAGGCTTGTTTTTGTTTCCTAGACCCAAAAATAATGAAACAACAGAGCAGAAATCGGGAAAAAATGCGAGGGATGTTATTTGTGGTATTTATGATGGAAATGTGAATAAAGTAAAGTGAACAAAAAGTAGCTTACTGGTTTGCTACTTATAATGTTATACTGGCTGACCACTCTAGAAAAAAAACACTTCTAGACAGGCTAAAGAATATGCATATCCAGCGGTGAGTAGGCTTTTCTGTTGAAATTATTCGGTCTCCTCTCTCGAATTCATTTCGTCAAGGCTCTTGAAGTACACTTCGCACAAGAACAGTTTTTTGCTTTGCCTAAGGTTTACCCACACAGGGAAAGAGGGTGAGGCGGTGTGATTCCCTGAAAGTAGCTGTTATTTCGTATATGTCTTGCATTTAGCGATAGTTACCTACTTACTAATTTCAAAATGCAACTCGGGCGGCGAAGTTCTGAGCTCCTACGCCACGCCGATCGCAGTCGTATTCTGCGCAGATTCAAAGTCTCTCGTGCTGTTCATATATAAGTGTTGGGCTAAGAGAAGCTCCCCCCCCCCCTCCCCTGATCATCAACGAGTAGAATAGCGGCAAATTTGCCCAGAAATGATTGTTCCAGGCCCCAGAGGCTGCGAATTTTCATGGTGCCACGAGGAAAACTAGCCAGTTTAGAGCAGCTAATGTTAATAGAGAAGGTGATTATTTTTTTTCAATCCACTCGCTTCCGGTAGTACTTCATTCCCAAATGGCAAAAGAAAGATTTTTTTCCATTGCGTGTAACGGTTTCATTTAATTCATTCCGCGTGAACATAAATGCAGACCTGCTTGAGGATCGCGAAAAAACAAGACTCGTTAGCTCACCAATTGATTGACTGGTATGAGGCTTCTTACTCAGAAACAAAATCGGTATGCCATAAGTCGTCATGTTCATTACATTTCTTTTTCCCCCCTTTTCCATGCTGGCTTTGTAATTTTGGCAAGTGCTCACTTAGTGGCATTTCACGTAAAGAACCACAAGGTCTTTGAAACACTCATACGAGTTTCAAATGCTTATGAAGCTGGGAAGTTCTTGCGCGCAACTCATTTTAGCGAAGAAAAGAATAGCCTTCATTGAATGTTGTATGCCGGCATCGGTGTTACTCTGTAAAGCCCTAATAACGTATAATAATGGAGATGACTTAATTCATGCAATGGTATCGACTTCAGCGGTCCATGAAGCAGTAGTCAATGATGCTGCTTTTTTATGGTTAGTGTTATTTTATATAGCCTTTTTTTCAATGTAAAATAAAATAATCATCAAGGAAAAATCACAATATACAAATGTGGTATCTGTGTTATGGTGCCGGTAATTATTTTTTTTTTTGCGTAGATGTAAAACGTGTGATGGTAGGATGTACGAAGGTGGCTATACAAACAGAGAAAATGACTCCCAATAACACACAACTGGAAAAAAAAGGAAAAAAACTTGCTCCAGCTACGCGCTGTAGGGTGCAGAACTGAGGAAGTAGAGCAACTGGTGCGTTACCTCCTCCTCACGCTCGCTTCCCTTTCCCATCCTCCTTGCTATGCTGTACAATACTTGCTGTGCGTTACCCTCTCACAACATCCTTTCCCTCACCCTCGCCATCAGTTCGCTTTTCATCTCTTGCTATACTATATTATACAAGGCTGGGCCAAGCACGATGGAGCATTTTTTTCATAATTGATCAGGTATTTGTATATAATTCATCGACTTTCAATTTACTATCAATTGGTTTTTTAAGGTATTATCATGCCATTTGGGGGGGGGGGTCACGCTAAAGTCATCCAAGTATTTTTTTATAATTTATTTGGGTTGGCTTATCCATTAGCTGTTGATTTACTATCGATTGACTTTCACAAAGCATCAATCATGCATCTGAGTCAGGGTAAAACGTACGTCTAAGCAACTTCTAGGATTTATTGGTTATTGATCGATTACTCATTGGCTACACAGGGTTATTAATGGCTATCACTATATATTGGCTCTGTATCGGACATGCTGAGCAAATTGAAACAGTTTACACGAATCATTGGTTTTTGATGAATTATTGATTCAATTGAATGGATATTTGATTGGATATAGATTGCCAATTGATTCGCTATTAATTGGGTACGGATTGGTTATTGACTAACTATCGCTAGACTTTGGCCATGTATATGGGTCATGCTGAGGTCACCCAAACATATTTGAGTTTATTGACTATTCATTGATTATGGACAAGCTATTGACTGGTTAATAATTGGCAACCACTAGGCATTGATGACTATGCTAGGATCTGCTTGGTGCATATCTGCTTTCAGTGGCGTACGCATGCCAAAGCAGCCCGAGTTTTGCGAATTATGGACTGACTAAAGCATATAAAGAGATAAACTATTTAAGAAAATAATTATAATCTACACAGCTATGCGTGAACTGGGTGCTTATAACTTTTTCAAAACTTGCAAATTTTATCAGTTCTCGTTCATAATCAGACCACAACATGAAATTTTGCTAAATGCAGCAACTCCTTAACTTATTCCTTAAATGCGACAAATTTACTAAACTGTTCCGGTGGCTGTCCCGCAATATTATTTGTTGAGAGCTTGACTTGCATTTTTATTAGGCGACAACGAAGCTGTCTTTGAGCAAAAGCATCTCAATAAAAGATTCGAGCTACTTAAAATGACTTCATGACGACAGTAAGCGCACCACGCTATTGACAGATTAAAGCCAAGAGGAACTGTGTCCTCTTCTCATCGTTGGCTTCATCCATTTGCGTAATGCAGTGGTGACCACCATGACTACAAGTTGAAGCTTCGCGATAACATTGTGGTCGCTAATATTAGGAATGCGCTTCCGTGGAGAAGTTTTCTATGATTGCAGCTATGAGATGTCTTTCCACCGCACTTTATTCTCTTTGTGCGGATCGTTTATTTTAGGCCAACTTTTCTTTCAGTGATGATGATGAAAAACATTTATTATAAAAGAGAGGTACGGGGCCAAAGCATGACCCCGCTAATGGTCGGCGTCCTTAGTCCGGGACACCGCATGACGAGCCCCTACTCGCGCCCGTCTCACAGAGCCCTTGAGACTCTAGTGATGAGCATTGAGGAGGGCAGTCTCTCATGCCTCTCGGGAAGGGGTAGGGGAAGGGGGTAGGTGGGGATTTTTCGGACATGCCCATACCATGTGGAGATATCACCGTCCTCCCACAGTGCGGGCGCCGCTCATCTGTGTTCGCATCGAAATGTTTTAGGATTGCAGGCAGAGTAGAGTACCTGTCTGCAGGCGCCTTAGAGTTCGCTCTTCCGCCTTACTCAGCCCCTTTGCAGGAGCCGGGTAAGGCGGTGAGTGTCGCGATAGTCGGTCAGAATTTCTTTGAACCGCAGCAGCGGTGTATTGGCCTCCGCGTCATAAGAGCCAAGGTGAGGAGGCCGGTGGAAGCGCTCGGGCGGCCGCATCAGCGGCCTCATTACCTTGTAAGCCCTGATGGCCAGAAGCCCATACGATGCGTTTCGGTGCTGGATCAGCGAGAGCCCATTTTAGAATTTGCTGGCTACGGGGGATATCTCTCCTCCAAGTAATGAGCACATGCTTCTTTCCGGGAGTCCGTGATGATAACTTTCGAGTTGGGGTCCGCAGCAGCAAGCGCTATCGCGACTTCCTCAGCGCGCTCTGGATTTTGTGCTCGGAACGAGAGCCCATTGACATGCTTTTCCCGGTGAACTACACAGGCCGTGTAAAATCCTGTGGGCGAAGGCCCTGATATATCTACGTAGAATAACACCAGGTCGGGAGCAGTGTTGCCTTTCAAGCGTCCGAGCCCGCGCCTGTCTTCTGCTTTCGTGCGTGTGCTTATCCATGTTACTGGGGTGGAGAGAGGAACCGAGAGCATATGCCGCCACAGTTCCGGAATACGCTCCGCCTCCTCTGCAGTGCAAGTGTGGCTGTGTATGTAAGCGGTTCAGCAGGCGGCGCCCGGGAGCCGTCTGCATGAGCCGCGTATATTGATTTATAAGGTGGGCCTCCCGCAACTCCGGTAGGAGTTGCACACCTAACGCCCTCAGTTTGGCGTTGGAAGTGGCCACCGGGAGTTCCAGAGCTCGTTTAGTAGCCTTACGAATGGCATCTATTCTTTCGTCTTCTTGCTTGTTAGTGCGAAGGTATGGGACGGCGTAGAGGTCCGGCTAGTCACGAAGGCATGGGCGAGCCGAAGCGCGTCCCTGCCCCGCAGACCACCCCGCTTGTTGGAAACGCGGTGGATCATGCGCCCTACCTGTTCGCCTATTCTCTTGAGCTTCGCTATAGTGGAGTCCGGTCTGAGTCTGTGGTGAATGAACAGGCCCAGAATACGGAGCTCCTCCACCTCTCTGATGGGAACCCCAGACAGGGAGATGTATATGGCTGACTTATCTTGTTGTCGCAATGCGCTTTTGCATATTACTTGATCCAGTATTCTTGCCTGTAAAGATTGCTCCTTTGCAATATGTCTAATATGCGGTGACCCTTCAACGTTTAGCGGTTTGGGATGGTGGCAATAATGTGCGCCAGCAAAGCAAACCAAGTGACACATAGAAGGTGACAGTTTTCATAGGTCAATGACATCAGAATGTGTGTTTACGCTTTCTGATGCATAGAACCATACGGGCAATTCGCGCATGCGGGTAGAGATGGCTCTAAAAAAATACGCCCTGAAAGCGTCCATCACGCATCGGCGGCTTTCATAGCGCGGCGCTAAAGAATTGCATTCGTGCCTGCAAAGTCCTCGCTTTGAAACGTTTTTATATTTGAAATGATATGGTGAAATTCGAATCAGAATTTTCACACTTGTAACGTCAGCGGCGACCGCCGATGACTCTGGCACCGGCATTAGGGAACAAAAGTGAGAGAGCCAATAGGAGCCTAGGGAAGCGGGAAACATTAAGTCACGTGCATCTCAGCGACAAAGGGCAATCACCGGTGGCAAAATAGCCATTGTTTTCCCATCACGTACTTGATAGGAGTATTTGGTTGGACTTTTTTGACACATTCAATGTTGCTCTACCTCATCAAAGAAATGTTAATGCATATTCCCGCCACGGCGTTCGCAATTAATTATGAGGAAACGTAAAAAATCACAGAAAGAAAAAAAAAAAGCTACAGACGTAGACATTTTGATTAGTGCGTGCTAAATAAGCTCAGGAGGTTAAATTGACCAAGAGTTCTCTATTAAAACGTGCCTCATACTGGCAGGTAAATTTTTTTTTCATTTCTTGAGTGGGTGTTCTTTTGCGTAGATTTTTTTAAGGCTGCATATACACGTTGGTCGCTATAGAAGTGACGAACTGTGTGAAATAGAGTGGCATACGAAAAAATATTTCTTTACGGAATAAGACTCCAAATTCTGCATTGAACGTTTGGTCCCGAAAAAAATTTGATGGAATGTGTCACGGTTACATTAGATCTGAAAACTCACAATGAGGAATTCTTCTGAATGGCAAAAAGAGATGAAAGTAATCACAAATTATTACAGAGACATTATTTTGTCAAAGTGAAAGAATTACGGGGATTCCGCGACGCACTCACGTTGTATGAAGCAATCTGCAACGAGTTGCCTCTGCTGAATTTTGTTAACGATAACCCGAGCGTCGTCTTATTGTAGTCGAGCAATCGTGTGCGTCACGCGAACGTACAGAGAACGACTGTACGCATTGACGCTAAAAGGTTAGGCTATGGGTTGATGTAACGGTGGAACTCGTGCACGACCACTGACCTCACTTATATATCGGCGACAGATGAATACTCGACAAAGAGTTCAATAGACCTTTTCACAGGCATCCCCCTAGGCGCCACCACATTCCTCTGTAGCCAGCGTTAAATAGGCGTTGCCACCCAAAAACGCACTGCCGGGACTTTGACGTCATCCTTTGTACTACCGTGTCACAGCCCAGCATGGCGGCATTCCTTCCCTCCCGTGAAAGGCCTATAAACAGATAAGGTGAAACGTGTCTTTAGTAGCCAAGATTTGCTTCGAATTTAAAAAACATGCAGGTTACCACGCCCTGATTTGAGTCAGATTTTGAACATGATTTTTTATAGTCCATGGTATGTTAATTTATTTAAGGTATTTTATTTTCACATGCTGCAGCAACATTGGGGTAGTTGCAGGATGGCGATCATACACCCATAGGTAGGCAAAAAGTTTTAAACTACTCAGGCTCACTCATTAATATCTTGGGCTTAGGGCTCGCTCGGACTTAGGCTCATGAAAATCCCTCAACCGGACCCACTCTACTTCGGCAGAAAGAAATTTTTTCTGAACCAGACTCAACCGGATTCAAACTCACCGAAATGTTACTCACGGCTAAACCTAAGGCTGAGTGAGTCGACTCACGAGTCCGTTAGCATATACTCAACTTTTTTCGATGATATTGTCAATAATCTTTGACACACTGTCTCACATCACCGGTGCTCTACTTGTGCCTTGTGATATCGTACTTTGAAGACATGTTACAAGTAGTTGCTATTAGTAAGGACTGTTTAATAAAAAGAGGCGAAACACATGATGCTTTTATATGAAGAACCTTCCCTGAAAAAGTTTGCAGGGATGTCAGTCCCCCTCCACCGCTCAACTCGCCCCTCTGATAAATTGATATTGAGTTGCATGGTGAACTAAAGCCAGCCCATTTATATATGGGTAAGTAGACACGAGTGTAAACGAGAGCCGAGATAAGGCTGATAGCAATGCTGAAGTCGAGGCTACATCATGCATAAAGTGCAGAAAAAAGTCATGGTACGGCTATCCACAAACACCTCCTGGTCGAGAATTCCAGTGCTTGATTGTTAAGGAAAAATCTATTGTTAAACGTTTTAGTTCCAATTTCAAACGTTAAAGGGCCCCTAACCAGATCTGAAGATTTTGAGATGACGAGTGCACATTGCGTACACTGGGCGTTCACGATCACGTCTGCCAAAATTTGCAACGCTACGCGCCGCGAAAAAGGGTCAAATTTCAAGCTGAACGCTGCTTGCCTTTAGTTTGTGGGCGCGCGCCCAGAGAGTGAGGGGATGGCGTACACAATGTAATGGTCCTACGTAGACGAAAGTGCTGTGACGTCACTGTTCTACGTAGGTCACTGTGCTCTGACAATAGCACGTGATGTTGCGATAAATATTTCACACAACGTGTAGTTTGTGTAATTTGTTGCTAGAATAGATGAATAAACCTTGTGAGCAATCATAAAACAAGCGAACGGAATACATGTTTTTTGTCTGCGAATACCAGCGAGGTGCGCGAACTAAACCAACCACCGCTTCGAATCTACTCGCACTTTTCGCATTGTGCAGACGACCCCCACCTTACAGCGTAACTCTCTACCACGTTCTAGCGCTCACTAGGCTCATTGACCTTCCTGCGTCCAACTAGATGTTCATGCGGCACACATCCGTTCAGGTACGGAAGCTGTTATGCTCAGTGATGGGTTGAAAGCCAGGATCGGCGGGGGGCACATTCGCATAGCTTGCAGAGATGAAGCACAGAGAACGCCGCCACAACAGCGCTCTCCTCTCAAGGATCGGGCTGGTTCGGATAAGTCATACGCTCGTGACATTGTGTGTGCATGCCGTTTTTATACTTATGCGTCGTGTGATCCTCCCACTGGCGCACTGAAGAAAGCAGGGAAGGGATTTGGCTTGCCAAGGCTAACGGGGCGAGTGGCAAGGGTTTCAAGCTCGCTTCTTCGCTTCATGATTTCATGATTTCGCTTCATGATTTCGCTTCACGTCAAAACATTGATTTTCTCAGCACTGAATAACAAGTTAGAAAAACAAATGGCAGGCCTGCGCGTAAGCACTGCACAGTCACAGCGAAAGCCAGAAGAGCGGTCTTTCAGAGCCTTTTCTAAACACTGTAACTACTGTAAGCACACTTGCTTGATACCCACTACGGAATTATTGATAAAACTTTTGGGTAATAGGCCGGCTTCGCTAGGCTACTTTTCGTCATTCTTCGAGAGTGTGCTATCCGCTGAACACTCGCAATAAACTCTGTGCCAACTGTTCATGCAGTGGCTGAAGACGATGAGGATCAAGACTGAAGTGGGTAGCGCCACAGGTAGTAGGTGAACAAGAACAAGCTTTTGTAGGGGTTGAGAATTGTACGACCCATCGTTACGCTATTCGCATTGTGCGACGACTGGTTTTTCTTCCGCTGTTTTAAACGCTTTATAATTCGTATAACGCGATTGCTTTCCCGACATCAAGCCTGCTTAAGGCAAGTTTGCCACCAAGTCCCATTGAGGAAACCAGCAGTTTCCTTCTAATAACGACGACGGCAGAGAAATTTGGGCCAATGTACAGAAATCGCCAAAAGAAAAGGCTAAGCGTTCTTGTATTCCCTATCTCTCTCACTTCTAACATACAGTGGGGACATTTGATAGCATATGAATCCCTCTCATGGCGTGAAAAAGTTTCATCGCGAGTAAAAAAAAAAAAATGGCCCCGTACCTGCATGTTTCACTGCAAATGTCATCGAAAGACGATAGTTTTGCGTGTGGAGAGAGTGAACAAAAACGTTAATTTCGATGAATGTTATCCTGGAAGCGCTGCGTTAGAGAGTCTCGATCCGTGCAGCGAAGGTGAACGAGCGCCATTTGACCGTTATCTTCGAAAACGAAGGAAGGCGGGAGAAAGATGTGCGCCTGTCTCTGAGGCGATAAGGGGTAAAATGCAAATCGACGGGCAGGTGTCACCACCGTGTCATCTTAGCAAAGCGTTGGAAACACTTGCCTTTTTGAGCATCGCGTTGCACTGTCAGCGCAGCATGATAAACGCCACAGTCCTTAGAATTACTTGTTGTACCTTCTCTAGTATAAATGCACACATACAAAACATTGATGTGTTGTTGTGGTGCCTCAGATATGTGCAACAATTGCTTTTCAATTGACAATCGCACAAGTACGAACGCTGAAACTTGAGCAATTGGTGGGTTCTGCGGATGGGGTTGGTCGTTTGAGGTATCGTTTGGTGCCGTTAGGGGTATCTTTACCACAGACAGACAGACAGACAGACAGACAGACAGACCGACAGACAGACAGACAGACAGACAGACAGACAGAAGACAGACAGACAGACCAGACAGACAGACAGACAGACGACAGACAGACAGACAGACAGACAGACAGACAGACAGACAGACAGACAGACAGACAGACAGACAGACAGACAGACAGACGACCAGACAGACAGACAGACAGACAGACAGACAGACAGACAGACAGACAGACAGACAGACAGACAGACAGACAGACAGACAGACAGACAGACAGACAGACAGACAGACAGACCGAAATTCTGGCGTCGACGGTCCCCAAGAAAGACTATTGTCTTTAAAAATGTACTACAGCACGCTGTTCCTAATTAAAAGGGCATGAATGAACCATCCATTGCAAACAGCGCCTAAAACACGAAGGAGAAAGAGCACATCAGTGGCCATGTGCTCTTCCTCGCCCATGTTTTATACGTACGAGCATCGCAAAGAAATGGTACGTCTACAACCGCACGAATGCGGGGAGTTCACGCCCATGGACTGACTACTAATTTACTTTAATCCGAATGATCTTGGTGATGCTTACACCCTTGTCTTATAGGAAAAGGTTGGAAATATATGCCTTAAGTGTGGAAACACCTGCTTAAAAAATGAGAACATAACACAAGAAGTGAATCCAAAAAGTCAGACGCTGCTGACGTCTTCTTACCCTTTGAATATTTCCACGTCCGGCCGACAGTACAGTCCCGATAAAGATATAAATGTACAAACAGACGAATTAGCCGTTAAAAGGCTCGTTAGTCAATGAAACCTTTTAGAGATTGCACACTCCACAAGGAAAGCTCAGAAACGCCGTAATTACAAATTAATGAGCCGAACTTCAATCCCCGTTCAGATTCCACTCCTTGAAGTTTTGCGCTTTTCTTTCCGTTTCCACACTGCCTTTCAGATCACGGTTCTTCGAGCAATACAGACTCTCGCACACGCCCGAGGCCCAAAATTCAAGCCTGAAATGAGGCCTCTGTTCATCGTAGCCGCTATAGCTTCATACAGGAGGCTTAAAGACCAAGAAGCGTACCAGCCTCTGCCTATATAGTCTTCTGTCTTTCTCAGAGTGTCACATTTTTGTGCTCCTTGAAGAGCCTGGCGGCCATTTAATGTAACACGCGTGCGTCACACATATTCTGCAGGAAAAGTATATATGTGTGTATGAAAAGAGGGACGTGAAGTGAAATAGAAAAGTCCGCAGAAGCGCTAAATGGCAACACATTATCGTAATTCTGGTGCTTCCCGTTGTAATATTTATCATGCACAATTTTCAAGAATTCATACCGGACTGCGATCCACTGGCTGATGCTGGGGCACGCTGTGATGCTCCCTCTACCTGCATGAGAATGTCGAATTATAGGGATCCCCCATCAGATGTATCGAGTCATAGTGATATGGATACAGCACCATGCATCCTGGAAGACTTATAATGGTGAAGGTCAAGATAAGTATGTGCACTTTCGGCAAAAGGAACACACAGTGCGCTCCTCCCCGCCGCGGTGGTCTAGTGGCTAATGTACTCGGCTGTTGGCCCGCAGGTCGCGGGTTTGAATTCTGGCCGCGCGGCTGCATTTCCGATGGAGGCAGAAATGTTGTAGGCCCGTGTGCTCACATTTGGGTGCACGTTAACAAACCCAGGTGGTCGAAATTTCCGGAGCCCTCCACTACACGCCTCCCATAATCATATTTTTTATTTAATTATTTAACATACCTCAGGCTCTTGTTAGAGCACAGAGTAAGGGGGGCCTACAAAAAAAAAGAAAAATGAGAACGTATACAGTTCAAATATACAAATAAATGCAACATAACAGGGACACTAATAACAGTAATAGAAAAGGAAATTCAGTCACCAAGTATATGCACCTCCATATGTCTATGAAATGATGCTAGATGTAGTGAGAGAGTAGTTCCTCGCGGAAACGTTGTTGTTAGTGACTGAAATTATCTCGTCGGGAAGATAATTCCACAGTGAGATTGCTGTGGCAAAGCAGATAAGTTGAACACGCGTGTTCTGCCAAAAATACGCTTAAAGCTGCGCTGATTTCGCATGCGTGCAGACATGCGATCCGGTGTGTGGAGGGAAAGCGCATGAATTTCTGCTATTAATGTACTTGTGAACAACACAAAGGACTATCTTGCGGCGGATATCCAATGGTTGTAAACCGATCTCGCGTTTAATTTGAGATACACTGCTGTGACATTGGTAGTTCTGAGTTACGAAGCCGGCTGCTCTGTTTGAGTGGCTTCGATCAACTGTATTAGATAGTTTTGATAAGGTGACCAAACTGGTGAGGCATATTCTACTGTGGACGTACGAATGTTAAATAGGCTATTTTGCGGACGCTTGATGTGGAGTGATGGAGATTTAGACGTAAATAACCTAGTGTTTTGGATGCCTTGGAACAAATGGAAGTTATGTGGGAAGACCATGACAGTTTAAAGTCAACAATACCCCTAGATATTTGTATGATGTGGTTCGAGATACTTTACTATTTTTAGTTTTGTATGAAAAGTGGAAATCAAGTTTTTTCGGGAAACCGACTTATTTTACATATTGAAGTGTTCAAGCTCATTAACCACTTATTACACCAACTGCAAACGAGGTCTAGGTCACCTTGATTGATTGATTTGTGGGGTTTAACGTCCCAAAACCACCATTGATTATGAGAGACGCGTAGTGGAGGCTCCGGAAATTTCGACCACCTGGGTTCTTTAACGTGCACCCAAATCTGAGTACACGGGCCTACAACATTTCCGCCTCCATCGGAAATGCAGCCGCCGCAGCCGGGAACCGAACCCGCGACCTGCGGGTCAGCAGCCGAGTACTTAGCCACTAGACCAACGGCGGGGCGAAGTCTAGGTCACCTTGAAGGGCCTCATGATCAGAGGGAGATGTTATCGTTCGATAAATGACACAGTTGTCTGCAAACAGGCGTATACGGGATGAAATGTTAGTCGGCATATCGTTGATGAAGATTAAAAGAGTAGGGCCAAGGATGCCACCCTGCGGCACTCCTGAAGTGACTTCTGCGATATCTGAATGAGAATCATTTGCAATGTGATCTGTTAACGAAATGAAAGAAAATTTTGAAGCCATGATAGCGTTAAGGAGTCCAATTTAAGAGAAGACAGTTTGGAAATCAGACGACGACAATGGGCGACATGGTCAAAGGCCTTCGAAAATCGAGAAAGCAATCTGTCTGTGTGTTCATGTCCAAGTTACTCTGTAGATCTGTCGTGAATTCAAGTAGTTGTATCGCAAGAGAAACCTTTCCTAAAGCCATGTTGGGTGGAACTAAAAAAATTGTTTGATTCAAGATGACTGTAAATGTGAGAGCAATGATATGTTCAAGTAATTTACAGCTGATAGAGGTTAACGAGATGGGATGATAATTTTCAACCTGATCTTTACATCCTGCTTTAAATATGGGAATAACTTTTGCGACTTTCCAGTCCTAGGAAGCTGACTGGTACACAAAGACTGTCTGAAAATGTGAAATAATATTGAGAGGACGTGGAATTGTATTTTTTAGTATCTTTGAATTGCTATTATCTAGACCACTAGAAGTAGAAACTTTCAGGTTGTTGATTAGTTTAGTGATCCCTCAATGTTAAATCTACGGGTGCCATGAAAAGGTAATCAAGTTCCGGAAACTCCGAAATGCTAGAATGATCTTCCCGTGTGAAAACAGAGAAAAAAATGTTTAAATGCAACTGCACACTGGTCTCTTGTGAGAGGTAATTGATTTTTGCCTTTCAAAGTAATATCTGTCACTGCAGAAGCAGGTTATAATTGTTGCCAAAATTTTCTGGATTGCATTTAATATGATGGTAGGTCATGTTTAAAGTACTTGCCTTTAGCAGCCAATAACGCAGAGGTATAACTTTTAAGACATTTCTATATGAATTCCAAGCAGAGCCACTACAAGCGTGCATCGCGGTCCTATACAGCCTTTTTTTTTTCGACTTTTCAAAGTTCGCAAATATTTGTTAAACCACGGGTTTCTCTTATCATTAGATATGGCAATTTCAGGGACGTATTTGTCGACTAATAAAGTAATCTCCTCTCTAAACAATGACCAATTTTCATCGACGGTACGACTTGACAATGAGGGCAAGAATGTGCTGTGATAGAATTCTTCTAAGTCAGAATTCATACAACTATAATTGGCCTTACTGTAGTCTCTAATCACTTTTGTAGTTTTACCCGCAACTTTGAGAGGAATGTTTATTGATAATTGAACGAGCTACTGGTCACTAAACCCTTCAAGGCAAGAGATTTCACCTACATTATCAGGATCTGAGGTAAGTAATAAATCCAAATAGTATTGCCCCGTGTTGCCTGGTTGATTATTTGAGCGAAATTGAATCAAGGGCAAAATTCACAAAGTCAAGAGACATTTTTCAGGTGGATGAACAATTGATCCAGTCAATTTGTGGTAAATTGAAGTCACCAAACAGATAGACATTATTAGTGTGGTATTCTCAATAGCTAATGTGGTGCGCTGCGAAGGTGATCTATAAATGATGGTTCAGAATCGGGAGGACGTTAACATACGCCTACTAGTATTTTAGTGGCAAAAATCGTGCACGCGACCCAGAAATTTCTAAGTTTGAGTTTGTATCGATGACAAAAGTAGGTATAGATTTTTTATAGTAATAAGGACACCTCCCCCACGTTTGCTTTGACGATCATGTCGGAAGACGTTATAATCGCATTCCGTGAAGAATTTCACTGTCATCACATCCGAGTAAGCCACGTTTCAGTGAGCAGTAGGACATCAGTTAGGCTATCTACTAAGAATGAACAAAAGATCACGCTTGAGCAGTAAACTGCGAATCTTAGTAAAGGAAACACATACGGCCGTGCAGATTTACTCCGAATTTCTCTAGAGACATGCGCACGCCTATGCCTCAGCTATCTAGCAGACAGCTTGGCTGCATGAGTAGCACTATCATATATGTACAGGTGCGATCAAAAGTGTGCAGACCACGGGATCGCGTGGCAGAATGCATCGACGCGCCAGCTAGCGACGAGACACGACGAGACACCTGCTGCAGGGCGCATGCGCGTCCCTTCCTATCACTTGACCTCTCATGTCGCTCTGTTGGACGCGGTTACGGCACTAGTAGCCAAAACGACAACTGAGTGCCGCTTTCTTTGCTCCATCTAATCTGTGCCGTTCTTTTACGTAGCGGCTGCAACAGTGCTGGTTCATTGCCGGCTCGCGTTGTTATTGACACCGGTTGTTAGCATCAGTAGGCATAGCGAGCATCGCACAACCTGACGAAGCAAAACGCACAAAATTTAATTTTCTCTCGCCAGCTTGCCTTTGTCGGGCTAAACCAAGTTGCACTTAAATAAGCTTTGTTAAGTCAAAGTCAATGTAGCCGAAATTAATAAATGTAGTCGAGCACTTTATGAACTAAATGAGGCAGGCGTAAGTAGGTTTAGTTAAGCCCTGTTCATCTTGGTGTTTTCATGTTAAGCCAAGTTAGGCTTAGATGAGCCCAGATGTTTTGAAATAACATAGCCAAGCTTAATTAGGCAAATTCTACCATGCTCATCTATAACCTAGCCGTGCAAAATTAGCCTATACAAGGCAAACCGTATCGTGGCCAATTAATCTATGTCGACTTCCTTTTGAGCGCACAGAAGTCAAGGCCAGGAAGATACTGATTACTATTTACCGATTCCATACGAATTAAAATAATTTATGTCAAATTAGCGCTACCTATTATGAATATTAATTATGACTGGATATTAGTCTTAAATTCTACTCTGTACTGGAATATAATGTGACATAATTAGGCTAAATATGCATAAGTAACCTGATTTAAGTGCAACTTGAATTACCTGACAAAGGCAGCTGGCCTGAGAAATTTTGTGCATTTGGCTTTGTCGCGTTGTCTGATGCTCGCTACGCTTATTTATCCTGATCAGCCAGTGTCAATAACAACACGAGCCGGCGTTCGAACCGGCCCCGTTGCAGCCGCTACGTAAAAGAATGGCACAGATTCGATGGAGGAAAGAAAGCGACACCCAGTTGTCGTTTTGTCTACGAACGCCGTAACCGCGTCGAACAGAGCGACATGAGAAGCCAAGTGATAAGACAGGACGCGCATGCGCCCTGCAGCAGGTTTCTCGTCGTGTCTCGTCGCTAGCTAGCGCGTCGATGCATTCTGCCACGCGATCCCGTGGTCTGCACACTTTTGATCACACCTGTACGTTTTATCGCCCATGCGCAGACGATCAACGACGCGCTTGTAGGGCTTGTTTTCATTTTTGGCAAATTCGATTAGCTTTCTTCTGGCTTGTAGCGTGGGTAAAGAGAAATCTTCACGTACTGAAAATGTCGATCCCTTTAGTTTATGAGCTGAAGCAAGAACGCTCTGCTTATCTTTGAAAAAAGCAAATTTTGCTATTATAGGCCGGTGTTTGCCAACAGCAAAGCGACCAAGTCTGTGAACTCGTTCAAATTAAGCGGCACTTGTATTCTGTAGTTTCTCCGAGCAAAATTTAATCACCTTCTGCTCAGATGCATTCCAGTCCTCGTTTTCATCATCTTCTATTCCAAAAAATAGCAAGTTACAGCGCCTGAGTTTGTTTTCCGTGTCATAACATCTGGATGTGATTTCCACGAGTTTCTTAGAGATGGAGGACATAGCGGAATTCGAAGCGGCATCTGTGGTATATGAGGAGTGTGACTACCTTCCAGCTTCGACACCCTCTCTGAAAGAAGCTTTACCTCAGCGTTCATGTTTATATGGCCTTGTTTTATGCCCCTGACCTCCTCAAGTAAAGCAGTTTGAGTAGCTTCAATTCGACGCACTGTTTCGAGTACCGCACTATCCGATTTGGGCTCAAATGTAGGAGAACCGGTATTACCTTCGAGTACTGACACTCTCTCCGATATGCTTCTCAAATCAGCTTCTATGCGCTGCACAGTCGACAAAACACTACTCGACATATTTTCATTTTGGCTCCAGGCCCGGGATTTAACTCGACGTCACCCGACAACACAAGCAACAACCCTAAGTACGCTGAGTGCACATTTGACAGGCAAGATAACACTCGTTTCATAGCACTGCAAAGTTCAGGTGGGCACGACAACGCAACAAGACCGTAGTCATTGCTTTTGCAACATGAAGCATTTGCGAAATAGCGTACCTGGAAAAGAAGCATATTTAAGTGCGCCGTTTTCGCTGCGGTGCCGTGCCCAAGGAAGGTTGGTCTCGGTGGGCGTATATTTGTGTTCGCTGCGGTGCACATCCCAATGGACGCGTCACTGTA
Source organism: Rhipicephalus microplus (assembly GCF_013339725.1). NCBI lineage: Eukaryota > Metazoa > Arthropoda > Arachnida > Ixodida > Ixodidae > Rhipicephalus > Rhipicephalus microplus. The sequence goes on from NW_023611787.1 coordinate 60,078, forward strand.
CGACCATGGTTGCTTGGCGAGGCTCGTGTTGTCGAATGAACTTGGCTGCACGGGTAGATCCGATGCTGCAGGCGCCAGTAGATCTATTCGGCAATTAATCCAAGCATTTGAAGTCGAAGCCAAGTTGAAGCAGGCAGGACACAGGAGAGCATCACCTGGAAAAGCAGCATATTTAAGTGCGCCGTTTACGGTATGGTGGTATTGGGACGTTAAACCCCACATATCAATCAATCAATCATCAATCAATCAATCATCAATCATCAATCAATCAATCAATCAATCATCAATCATCGATCAACAATCAATCAATCACAGCGGGCTGCTACAGCGCCATAGTCATGTTTACATGAATGCGACAGCACTGCATCACAATAATCGTCAATGATATGAAGGCGCATCACCCTGCAATGCGGCTCTGTAGTCCGAGTTGGCGAATTCACCTTGTTCTCGTATTCCCGCAAGCGACTCGTGAAGCTCATAAGATGATATATATAAAGTGGGACGTTTATACTTGCGTTCCTACACTCTCAGGCAAGGCTTAATATTTTTTTTAAAAGAAACGCGATGTTCATTAAAACGCCATTGTGCTAGGGCATGTTTCAACAAACGCACATAGGCGCCAGAATATCGCATTGACGCCGTGCGCTGGGAAGTGCGATGTGCTGATAAGGCATTCGCCGAAAATGACCACTAACCGTGTTCACACATATATGCAATAGTAGACGGTCACATTTCTTCGCCCATCGCAAACAGTTCGCCACTGAATTTGCATATGCTACATCTACCTTCTTCCGAAACGCACCTCTCGGGATTGCTGGGCTACAGCGTTTACGTATATCGAGTGGTGGATTTCGTCCGAAACTATCGCCAGAGCTTGTTTCGAGTGAGTGTGCTTCGCCACTGAGTGAACGAGAGGATTCAAAAAACTAAACGTGTCACATTCAGCCACCGCTCCGAGTAGTGGCTGCAGGAGTGGTTCTTGTGAACTATGAAACATCACCGGCTATCTACGGTTGTGGGGACCAAGTGGAAGAGATTCACTTCCTTTGAATTTAGAGTAAACATTCAAGAATCAAACCTGCGCCTACCTTCAAGGGAACAGTTCTCATATGTCGTGACACCAGCGCAGCTTTATATATAGCGCGCCCACAGAAGTAGAGAACGTCAGCCACCAACTACATGGTATTTCGTGAGCTACATGGTATTTCGTGACTTATCGTTAGTGTTAAAATACTGATGACATAGGAGTCCGGCAGTCTTTGTCCATTCGCGTTTATATTTCGGAATGAGATTTTATTAGCCGCAGACACGACGCTGACTAGTAAGTCCAACTTATCAGCGTGAATCACAATATTAATGTTGTACCAAGGTCGAACTAGCCTCTGGCTCGTGGAAAAAAAAAGATAGCAAAAGGACAACACTTAGTGTTGCACAAAATCCCATAATTTTCTACCGGAACATGCAATTATGAACTCTGTTACAGTCAACGGCAGTGAGTGTGTGCGCGCCTTCAGTCTTTGTGCCCTGTAGGCTGTTTTCTTTATCAGCACTCATGATAAACCTTGCACACCCATGGCTACGTCTGGAGTAGTCTCTAGGAGCTCAAGTGGCTGGAACGACCATTAAAATTTAACAAAGCACAATGTATTGTTCTCCGGCTTCTTCAGCTTTCTGCTACTGCACCTCGTTTTATTGGCCGCGAGGGCCTCCACTAGAGAGGCCAGCGCTGCGACCGTTTGGACGTCACAAATAGGATAGTAGTTGTGGAATACGTCAGCTTTGCTTTCGCGACACCACTTGCATCGTCCCTCATGGCTGCACCGCTTTTTAATCGCGATTTTACGATAGAAATTAGACATGAGAGTGCCACCGGGGGCACCGAATCATAGTTTGCTTGCCCGTATTATCAGTTTTTAGCGCTCCTTTAGGCAATGAGCTTCAAAACAAAGGGAAGCACGCATGGGGTCCACAGCAAAAGCGCTGAAAACGCGCTGTTCTAGCAAACAGAACCCGGCATCCTATGTGTGACGTCATCACGTCGCCACGGTATGTTTTCGAGGCTAATATCACCGTACTATATGGTACAGAGCAAGCGTGCCACGTTAGCTCGCGACAGTGAAGCAACCGATTAACACAGTTTCTTCACCAGACCCTCAGTACAACTGTCAGAGACAGTCCCTGTCAGCAGTGTTTGCATGCCTTGACGAGCACCCGCTTTGATTGATTGATTGATTTGTGGGGTTTAACGTCCCAAAACCACCATATGATTATGAGAGACGCCGTAATGGAGGGCTCCGGAAATTTTGACCACCTGGGGTTTTTTAACGTGCGCCCAAATCTGAGCACACGGGCCTACAACATTTCCACCTCCATCGGAAATGCAGCCACCGCAGCCGGGATTTGAACCCGCGACCTGCGGGTCAGCAGCCGAGTACCTTAGCTACTAGACCACCGCGGCGGGGCGAGCACCCGCTTTCCGAAAAATTAATTTTGGAATACCGGAAAGATCGAGTTTCACGCCAAAAAGCGACGAAGGCCCTCCTGAAGTTTCTGCGATCGACCCGCATCGTTGAACGTTTGTGCGTTTTTTTTGTGTGTGTGTTATCGCTTGTGTCCCGCTCTTTCTCTCATTCCCTTTTCCTTATTTTTCTGTCTCCCATTTCTCCTTCCCCAGTGCAGAGTAGCAAACCAGACAATTGATTTCTGGTTAACCTTCCTGCCTCTCTGCCATATCTCTGTTGGCGAAAGCATGCATTTAGATGGAATCTGCAATAGCCGCTTCCGGAAAACACGTGAACGCAGGAACTGACATCGGCGCTAAAAACTCGGCGTGTGCTCTACTATATGCCGCAGTAACCACATAGCGTGCGCAGGGTACCCCTTCAAGGGAGCGGCGGTACAGTGTACTAGAAGGGGTAGTGCACTCTAGCGGTGGCGAAGGTTCGTCGCAGAGCTCCCCTCCATATTAGCATTGGAGGCGCCAGGAATTTGATACGGGGGTGGCACCCACGAGGAGGGAGTTTCTTCAGGGGGCAGGGAGGCGGGATAATTATGCGCTCTGTTTTGACTATGTTTGTCCTTGGGGAGCAAAAGGGAGGCAGGTAGAAATTTTGGGGATTCCACCCCCCCCCCCCCCCGGCACCGCCCTTGACATTGTCGCTTACAATGTCTGCTATTCCGGAGACGTTTTTGCCTAACAAAATGCCATAGGTGTGCGCAGGGTCCCGCTTTATAGAGCTTTAGAGGGGGAAGGAAGGCGTCAACATCATAGTTTGGTAAAATTAACTAGAGGGGACTCTGGCACTGCGATCCTTCAGCGACTATGTGGATTATGAGTAGTGCATGGATTTGCCTAGTCTTCGTACTTGAGGGCCTCGAATCGCAGCTGTGGCCTCGTTTATTGCAGTGTTTTGTTTTAAATTTCGTGACCTAATTTGAATTATTGAGCCTAAAAAGTGAAGGTAGTGAAGTATAACTGATAACCTATTGCTGAATGAAGTTTCATGGCAAAGCAACTTCAAGCAATGCGAAGCCAAAAGGAACGTAACGTATGAGGTGTCAGAGTTCCCTCTACTGTATCTATAGGAAACTATATGGTCGCCTTAGCTTCCCCCTCCCCGCGTTCACATTTACCACCGCTGGCCACGCACACATTTGAACACACACACACACACACACACACACACACACACACACCACACACACACACACACACACACACACAACACACACACACACACACACACACACACACACACGCACACGCACACGCACACGCACACGCACACGCACACACACACGCACACACACACACACGCACACACACACACACACACACACAAACAAGCAAACAACAAACAAATGGGTCAGCACAGAGATCACTTTCACAAAGAGTATGATTTAATGCTAAAATTGTAGAATGTAGACGCAGCTAGTAAAACAACGACCAGTGGGGAAAAAACTATGGGTAGGTGATTTTTAGTTCCCACTGTTTGTCGTAGTTTTCGTAAGGGCATTAAATGTTTTGTCTAAATCCGGCTTGTATCTGTACTTGCGCGAAAAAAGTCCAAGTACGGTCACAGAACGTTTTCAGAGTTGTCTCTCGTCACTCCGAATTACACATACGATCATCCATGTACCGCTTGCATAAACTTAATACGAAACCTAGTTTTCTGCCCCAACCCATCCCCTCTGCCCCATTAGGCACAGCACAGCCCACTAATTCTTTTCAAATAGCATGCCTGTGAGTATAGCAAATGACGCAACAAATATTCGGCCTAATGGCGATACGCTTTGCTGCTCTTATGTCCTCGCGTCCCTGTTATGTGTCCCTTCGGGGAGACAAGTCAAGTAGAGCTCCCCTAAACTGTCTCAATGTCGCCAACAGGTTGGTGTTATTGCTGTATAGAAGAGCAACAAGACGTGTTAACCTATTTTACTCGCAACAAACTGTGCATTTGGGACCTTGTTCTTCGCGTCGGTGACCGTTACGTAGTAAGATGTGAAGTATGAAGTCATATCGAATCGTTGAACAAGAAAGTCACTCGAGTCAACTTTTGTACAAGAACCTGCCTTCGTCAGGGCAGCAGCTGCATTGCCTGTCCAACGATTTCTCTTCTCTTCTCTTCTAGTCCCCATTTTCTTTGCATCTTTTTCTTGTCCGAAATAGGGTCTGCATACAGTGGCTGAGCGCTGTCCATACATTTGAATAAACAGGCAATATCCAAGTTGCTGTTTCTAAGAGTAAAATACTGATAGCTGAGATGTCCCAAGTTAAGGGGGCAGCTTCAGTGAGCGAAAACAGACATCAAAAAGTTCAATGCATACACAGCTAAATGACCACTGAGAGCACATTCTTGGTCTGGCATGTCATCTCGTAGGAAAAAAATAGGGGCTCGTTATTTTTTTAAACACAAAATCAATGCGAAAGAATAATTATGGTATAAGAAAGTGGATGAAATAAATAGAATGAAAGAACGTTTGGAGGAAGGAATAAGAAGGGTTAGAAGCTGCTGGGCGGGGCCCCTAGTCCAGGGCTTCGCTAGCCACAGAGGCCCGCCACCCCTGGCCCTGATGCGCCACTTGGGCCTTTTTTTTCTCGCTGGCGAGGAAGGTATCCCACTGCTCTGCCAAGTTTTCGTGCCGGTATTCGAGGCGAGTTAATTTTGGGTGGCCTTAATTGACGTTGCCATGAAATGGAGCAAGCGTTAGCTGTCCTCCCCACTATGAGCAAAAACTGGCGAATGTGGTTAGGTGAATGGCATGTTTTAAATGTATAACTTCTCCTTGTCAGGAACCGAGCCTGCGACCTTCGAATGACGCGTCCGATGCCCTACCAACTGAGCTTCAGTGATGGTCATCCCCCTTCACATTATAGGGTATATAGTTCTATTAAAATGTGCCAGTGATAGTCAGGGCCACTATAGTTCGGTCCCTGCAAGCGGCAAGCGATCCTTTTGTGACTTTACTTTCTCTGCATTTATATCATAATTAGTGAAAATAACATTCCTTGTACTTTCCTTTTCATCACTGTCTGTTAGTTGTGATTGATATCATGTCTCGTATTCACCAAAATTTAAAAAAAGGAAAATGCATGAACTGAATTACAAGGAGCCAATTAATGAGCTAGTGGCGAGAGAGAAAGCACAGGAATTCAGAATTTCCTTTCAGAATAAATACGGGACTCTAAACGCGGTAATCGGCATTGGCATTGACACAATGAACGATAATCTTACTAGTATCATCAAAGAGTGTGCAATTAAACTCGGAGTTACAGTCACTAGACAGGATACTGGCAAACTATCTCAGGAGACAAAAAATCTCATTAAGAGACGACAAACCATGAAAGCCTCAATTGCAACCTACAAAATAAGCTAGTCGAGCTTTCGAAGTTAATCAATGGTGGAAGGTAGCCGACATCAGACGGTATAACATGGAGAGAATTGAGCAAGCTGCAACGGCAAACTTGTGCATAGGCGAACATCTCATGTATGTGTCAAATGACAACGAAGGCAACGTCACAACCATTATGGATAGGATAGTTGAGATGGTGGAGAAGTTCTACAAAGAGCTGTATGGAAGCCGAGACAACCAGAATAATATAGTAAGAAGCAATAATAGCCGAGACGAATTCGACATCCTACAAGTAACGACAGGGGAAGTAAAGAAAGTCCTACATGTAATGCAAAGAGGCAAAGCCGCTGGTGAGGATCAGGTAACAACGGACCTGCTGAAAGTTGGCGGAGAATTTGTGTTTAAAAAACTGGCCCTCTTATATACGAATTGTCTCTTGACAGGAAGGGTACCTGAATCTTGGAAAAACACCAACGTCATTTTAATCAGTAACAAAGGAGACGTCAAGAACTTGACAAATTACAGGCCAATCAGCTTACTCACAAACTATGTAGAAAAATAATAGCTAATAGAATTAAGGCGACATTAGAGTTCAATCAACCAAAGCACCAAGTAAGATTTCGTACAGGCTACTCTACAATAGACCATACTCATACTATCAGTCAGGTAATATAGAAATGCACGGAAGACAACCAACCCTATACATAGCTTTCATACACTGCGAGAAGGCGTTTGACTCAGTCGAGACATCATCAATAATGCAGGAACTACGGAATCAGTGAATGGAAGAACCTTATACGTAAACATACTGGAAGAAATCTACAGTAGATCCACAGCCACCATCGTTCTCCATAAAAAAGCGTCAGAATCCCAATAATGAAGGTTGTAAGGCAGGAAGACAGGATCTCTCTAATGCTATTCACCGCGTGTTTGCAGGAGGTTTTTAGGGCCCTAGATTGGAAGAGTTAGGGATAAGAGTTAATGGAGAGTACCTTAGTAACCTGCGATTTGCTGATGACATTGCCTTGATGAGTAACCCAGCGGACGAATGAACCCAGCAGCCTCGGCAAAAAACGACACTTTGTGATAGGTGAAGAGACGCTAGAAGTTGTAAAGAAACATGTCTACTTAGGACAGGTAGTAACCGCGGAGCCGAACCATGTGAGCGAAATAACTAGAAGAATAAGGACGGAGTAGATCACATTCGGCAAGCATTCTCAAATCATGACTGGTAGGCAGCCCCTATTCCTCAAGAGGAAGGTATATAACACCTGGACCTTGCCGGTACTTACCTACGGAGCAGAAACCTGGAGGCTTACAAAGAGGGTTCAGCCTAAATAGAGGACAACGCAGCGAGCGATGGAAAGGAAAATGATAGGTGTAACTTTAAGAGACAAGAAGAGAGCAGAGTAAGTCAGGGAACAAACCTGGGTTACGGATATCATAGTTGCAATCAAGAAAAAAATAGGCATGGGCCGGGCACGTAGCGCGTAGGCAGGATAACCGCTGGTCATTAACGACACCTTACCGCTTTCCCAGAGAAGGCAAACGCACGAGGGGGAGACAAAGTTAAAAGGGCCGATGATATTAAAGAGTTCGGAGGTATAACGTGGTAGAAGAAAGGGTTGATTGGTAGATCATGGGAGAGGCCTTTGCCCTGCAGTGTGTGTAGTCAGGCTGACAATGATGATGATGATGATGATGATGATGATGATGATGATGTTATTTATAACAAAGAAAACCGAGCCCTTCATTTGCGCTTCTCTTCATTTACAGCGAGGGTCTCATTCTAGCAGACTTGATGACTTCACGTAGTACGCGAGGGATTATTGGTCAGCTTCCAGCTCCTAATAACATCACGAACTACGTGACGCCAACGGGCAGAAAAGTGTGTTTCACTTTCACCGTCATGGCTTTGGGATGACTAACACTCCAGGTTTTAAACGATCATATTGTAAGTATTGTCCACTTCCGAGAATAAGCGGAGTCGTCATACGCGGTTACAACAGTCGTCGTAATATATAGTTTTTTAAGGTGTATACGGGGGTTGACCACCACTGTAGCTCAGTTGTCAGAGAATCGGACGCGTTATTCGAAGGTTGCAGGTTCCGTCCTTGCCAGTGGCAGGTTATTTTAAATGCGAATGCATTTCTTAATCAGGCTATGTCAGGCGTCTGTCGGGATCTGTCCACCGCCCTCTCCATAGCAACAGCTGCGGGCGCGCGAGCTTATCCTCGCCCCTATAGCAACCGGAGCTTCCACCTTCTTGACTTGAACCTGACTTGCCACCGCCTCAATGTTGTGCGTTCGAAAGGCGTTTGTAGCGTTTGTGCTGCCAGCGTTTGTGTAGCCTTTGTGTTGATGAGATTCTGACATTATGGGCGTCAGGTACAATGACAGGTGCAGTGCTTCGCCGCTCTTTTTTCACCGTTGTCTCTCTCTCCTCCTTGCGCCCCATTCTCCCATCCGATGGAGTGAAGTGCGCGACTCACTTTCAACCGTTCGCCGGCTGGGCGCCTCTCAAGGCGATGGCAGACATAGATGAAGGCGAATGTCTGGCGGCAACGGTACCCTCTCTCGGCGCAAGAAATGCATTCGCATTTCCTCACGATTCCCTTCGGGGATGTGCGGGCAGTTTTTTTTTTTCGCATACTTTACCTTACTCCCATTTATTTTTCCAATTACTACAAATAACGTCCGCTCCTTGGCATCACAGGCTGTTAGTTCTCATGAATAGATCATTGCGTAGTGACCCCTCCCCTTGATCTGCCAGATTTTAGTGTTGCGTGGTAGAACTGCTTGCTCGTTTTGTGCAACATGTATGCATCTCGAATTCAAACAGAATCACAGCTCCATAGAGTCTAGTATGTAGATTTGAATACTCGTGCGCACTCAAGCCTGTGGTAAATGGCCCCAGGAAATTCTACACCTTAGGCCTGAGCTCAACCGGGACGGCTTCCGACGAGATTGTAACATACCGCCAAGACGCTACCCACCGTGTTATTCAGTTCAGTTTTCACGATGAAATATATCCATGCGCGCATATCCGCCACCCGTTTGAGGTACGTTGCATTACCGCTCTATCGCCCCTGCCTAGATAGAACAAACCTGTCATGCGAGCAGAGATTTGTGGGCATTCAGTTGAGGACTTTCACGAATATTATCCAAGCCACCTCGTTGGCGTGTTTCGTCTGCGTGAAGTTGAAGGGCACACACACGCACACGCGCACACACACACACACAGATATATATATATATATATATATTATATATATATATATAATATATATATATATATATATATATATATATATATATATATATATATATATATATAAATGAGATCTAACAGACAATATTGCCAAGGAATGTATAGGGGAAGTTATTAGAACAAATGGAATGTAAATAAGAAGAAAGAAAAGTGGGTGAAAACGCGTTATTCGAAGGTCGTAGGTTCGATTGCTGCTCACGGCTGGTTATTTTTTCGCCCACTTTTCTTTCTTCTTATTACATTCCATTTGTTCTAATAACTTCCTCTATAAATTCCTTGGCAATATTGTCTGTTAGATCTCATTATTATTGTGTCAAAACACGGCAAAACGAGCCCTTAGGTATACATTTCTTTCCCTTATTCATTAACGAGGGTCTCGTACTGGCAGACTTGGTGCCGTTAGGTTGTATACGAGGGACTATTGGTCAGCTGCCCGCTCGTCATAAGTTCACGTGCTACGTGACGCCACACATGCGCATAAAGGTTGTTTCACACTCGCCGCTTGGCTTAGAGATGGCGCTGACTGACACTCCCACTTATAAATTCACCTATAAACCAAAAAAGTGGATGGAAGGAAGGCCGCTGTGATAGCTCAGTGGTTAGAGTATTGAACGCGTAATTCGAAGGTCGTAGATTCGATTCCTGCTCACGGCTTGTAATTTTTTCACCCACTTTTCTTTCTTCCTATTTACATTCCATTTGTTCTAATAACTTCCCCTATACATTCCTTGGCAATATTGTCTGTTAGATCTCATTAATTGTGTCAAAGCACGGAAAAACGAGCCGTTAGGTATACTCTTCTTTCCCATATATATATATATATATATATATATATATATATATATATATATACCAGAGGTCAGGCACGGTTTCTGTAAACCATGTGAATAATCTTTTTCAGCATAAAATATTTTTTTCGCTTTAAAAGCGTGTAAAAGAATAAGACCATAAATTAAGCTAATCCTCCACTTAAGATGGGTAAATTCTGTTTTCTTTTTTGAATACGACTAATCAGTTCAGGAATTCCATACTGCAAAAAACGTTGTTTTTACTATCTTATTTTGTCGGCACCACGCACCAGTTGAACTTGCGACCACGTTGGCCTCTTTCGCTCGCGGGAATGAGTAATGGAACCACTTTTACACTTCAGTAAACACTCGTTAATCTCATCGCCTTCGTCTCTGAGCGCACCCAGTGATTTTCAAACAAAAGAGCACCCACTGAACGTTATCTTCCGAATATGTGAAATTGATACATGATGAATGGCTTGATAGGTTAAGTAACCTGTCACAATTTCTTCCAGGTGGACATTAAATGCCTTTTTTGAATTTGTCTATTACATTACGAAACATAATTAGTCTCGTAACTTGTTCTAGTCCATCACCTATTTCCTTTTTGGATAATTGTATAAGTTCCTTGGCCGTACCGTATTAAATTTTCAACGGTGCATTGGCCGTCAAAGTTAACTACTTCGCTTTCAGGAGCCTAAAGTCGCTGGAATGTGCGCTGCGTAAGCTACATTGTGCAATGGTATTACCATAAACGAGTAACAATAAGTTATGCGTGTTTAGATAGATATAACCTGCAGAACTGTGATTGCCCTTTTAAACTTCATTAAAATACACGAAACACAGCGGTAACCATTCACGTGAATGACAAAGGAGGCTTACATTGCAGGTACTTGAGGTGGATTGAGAAGGCACATGCACGTATAATAGCCAGAGGGCCCTTCCATCCTTGAAAGTAAGCAGCATACCCCCCGCTCACACCACCACTGCCACTCATCATACAAGCACCACCAAACAGGATCGCGAAATGTTTTCATTTTTTTTCATTGTTTCAATATTTGTCTTAAAATATTGAAGGGCTGCTGGAGAAAAATGTTCACCTGAATTCTGGGCACGTAATGCACAATATTTTGCTCAACGAATCGCGGTCACTTGGTGCGTATTCTATGAAAGGGCTTTGTCTGTGTAACTCGTCCATTTTGTAAAGATGGTGCATGCTCTGTCACGTAACAATAAAGCACCGTATTTAACATTTCCTCACCATAATTTTGGTAATAATCATAACGAGTAGGTTTCACGTCCAGAAAGCGCGACACTACCCCATGTGTTTACTGCCTTGCTTTGATGTATCCGGGTTTCACCCACAAAGACTGTTAGCAACGCTCGACGCTGACCACGTCACACTGTTTGAGAAGTTTCGTGATTTTTTGAGATTGCTGTTCCCTGATAACGCGTAAGGGAGGAATGGTCAAGTTTATTCCAGAGCTTACGCGAGCCCGCGCGATAATGCTGGAAGGCTCAACAGCTGCCTTACAAAAAGCAACGCGTTCCCACGATGACCAGATTACCGATGACCAACGTTCTGTTACCGTTATTGGTGTGCGGCGTAAATCGCTTGCACAGGTGTGCTCCCAAAGTAAAACGGAACACGCGAGCTGTGGCCATGATACACAAAAGTGAAATCTAGCGTGCTCAATCAGAGAAGTGGTGTTTCATTTTTATACGGAACTAGAATGTACTAGAATAAGGGAGTGCCCGGACCGAGCTTCGAAAAGTGAAACCTGAACAGAGTCAATCCGCTTGTGGCGCCGCGGTTGGTATTCTGCAAAGTGTTATCGTTTTAAAGGGGCCCTGAAACACCTTTTCAAGACACCTTAGAATGAATTCACTGGAAGAGCTTATTCCCTCACGAACTCAACACCACAAAAATTTTAAGAATCTGTCCAGTGCGAGTGGAGTTACAAAGATTTGTCGCATGCTGCAATTGCATTCTCTCTTCCCTCGTCCCGACGAAAGCGCTGGAAGCAAAGCAGGAGGGATGACAGGGGTAAATAAAATAGGTCACCCACACCTCGAGACCTTGAGCACGTTTTTCTTTCTTTTTTTTTGTTGCTTCGAATGCGTGGCTTCTTCAGTGTGATCGCGCGCGCACACGTAGACGAGTCGCGGCCTATCGCGGCGATCTCTGTAACGACCAAGCTCGCCATGTTGAAATCAGTCAATAGCGGATAGATGGGATTTCCACGAGTGATTTTTGAGCGTCTTTCGTCATTTTTCTATAGAAAAAAAAGCAATCTTTAGCTCACTTTGGTAATTCATTGTGAATTCCAGGCCATGTGCTGTGCTACAATATTTGGCTCGCGTGTTGTCGGGAGCCTCAACTACCAATCGGCAGCGTTTTCTGACCATGCTCAAAAAGTGTTGCAGGACCCATTTAAGAGTTGCGCGGCGTTCCGCCAAAGTAATGCAGGGGCAAATTGCCCGCCTCCCACTCAAAAGGCCCAGTTTTGAATCGTAGATGGTGCATTTTTTTATTCTTAGTGTCATTTGTACAGCTGTATTGGTTTGTGAAGTATCGCTTCAGTTGCTAAGTATTGCTACAAAAAGTGACGCCAAATGGGAAGTAAAGAAGAAGAAATGTGAGTGCGAGCGTACTTAAGGCGAGGGAAAATATTGGTTTCACTCTCTCTTCACTCTCATTCACGTGAATAACGTAAAAATACATGCGAAACAGCTTTCATAATCAAACCTTCCAATAGCCGCTAGGCCAAGCGGCAATGTGAGGGCCACACGTTACCTCTTCTGGTTTTTCTCTCATTGTGCAGTGTTTCTCGGGCATAATTGCCTATTGCAAACAAGAGTCGAAGACATTTGAGCAGTTCAGTGACCTGTTAAGCAAAGTGAGCTGCATCAACAGCCAGACATGAATGAAAAGTGAAATTAACAAATTGTACTGTTCGTGAGAACGTTTATGAATATAAATGTTCTATTTAAAATAGAAGTAGAGAAAACGCCACCGCAACTAAATAATGATTATGAGTCTTTTAACGATGGTTCTGGAGTCCTGCCGCCCGACGCAAGAATTTTTACGCTTTATCCGGTTATTACTCTAACCCTCCACCGTACCTGCTGTACGTCTATAAAAACGCAGCGTTGTGCCCTTCGCGCAATATTATGAGACTGGAAGCCACACTTTGTTATGCAGCTTCCCAAATAACAATGCAGTCACTTTTGGCACTTGGTAGGGCAGTAAATTAGGGAACTACATAACAGTGATTTTTCTGCAAATGCAAGAATTACAAGGGAAGATTTCGACAACGACCCGAAAGCGCATCTGGTCATTATTCTGGGCTTCAGTAGGCGGCACGTCGAAAATGATACCTCTTTGATGTATCGACAAGAGCTTTGGACAACACCGGGTCGTTGTTTGAAGGTTTTTTGTAGGAGCGGCGAAGAAGATGGGTGCCTGTCATGAACAGCTCTTTATGCGTCAGACAACACATGTGTTCAGGAGCACACAGGTGTACACGCAAACAGCGCACTGACTGGCGTTGGCGTGTTGTGATAGGCTCGTTCGTTGTCGGGGCGCACAGACGATTACGTTGGCAGTTTGCTGTTGTCTCGCCAACAGTGTACAAACAGAACTTCAATAGGATACTTAAGGTGTGCTATGCCACTTCTTGTGTTCTTCTTTAGCGTACATATGCTTCCAAAAACGAGTTTGTCGTTCGTTCAACTCTTCTCACTCACGCAGTATTCTCAAAGAAATGAGGATAAAAACGAAGAATACACAAATAAGTGCCAGTTGGTTGAATTCGTGCTGGCATGTCATCATTTGCCACGAGAAAGTCTTGATTGATTGATATGTGGAGTCTAGCGTCCCAAAACCACCATATGATTATGAGAGACGCCGTAGTGGAGGGCTCCGGAAATTTTGACTAACTGGGGTTCTTTAACGTGCACCCAAATCTAAGCACACGGGCCTACAGCATTTTCGCCTCCATTGAAAATGCAGCCGCTGCAGCCGGGATTCGAACCCGCGACTTGCGAGTTAGCAGCCGAGAACCTTAGCCACTAGACCACCGTGGCGGGGCCATGAGGAAGTCTTCGAGGATGAGCAACCAAGGAACCAAAGCTCGGCTCCCCATGAGCGTTCCGGTGGCATGACCAGAATGCTCACGAAATTTTCGTCGTGTATAATTTCAATTTAATAAGAGAAACGCTAAACTAAAAGTTTTCATGTGACACTTTGGTTGGTGTTGAGGATCAATTGGCAGTGCCTTTTGTGTGCCAGTTTATTTAATCTTTTTTGCTATCTTGTTTGCCAATTGAAGTTGAAGTTTCTCACTGATGTATCAGTGAGAAACACTTAGTTTCATGCATCTTCTGAAGGTTTACGTTGTATTTGTGGTGGACAGTGGGCATCATTCAAGTTCAAACAAGCGAATTTACCTCCGCCAACCTGCTTTAATTGGCATGAAAATTACCTTTGGTCGGGCTTTCACGCGAAAAAAAAATACATACTGGGTGCGTGCTTGCATACATACATGCGTGCCTGGCATAGAGGTTTCCTCTGTGTACCAAACTTTTTCTTTCAGCGTCTATGGAATAGGCAGAGTGATAATATAGCCTTCTATCTTTTCCACAACACTTCTTTTCCACTTTTTCACATGTTATAGTTGCTTTTGATCAAACTGTGAATGATTCTGTATGGGTATTTGTTAGTATCCTCATTTTTTTCAGGTTGTATCTCCGCACAAGAATTCCGAGACGCCGTCTTTTGATTCAGCGACGCAATGAAACGTCTCAGGTCAACACATGATGATTAAAGTGGTCTTAACTCCCCTGGGGTTGGTAAAGCAAATTATCTTGCAAATAGCATCCATTGCTAAGAACAGTTCTGCCAGATTTTGCACTCATGTGCGACAAGAGTTTAGAAGCACGGCACCAACTTGTATTTATTCAGGCTCCGTTTTTTCATACATAGGCCTGTGTTCACTCTATTAAAAGTTGCCGGCACCTGCTGTTTCGACGTCACACAACAGGCAGAATGCTATGGGCCTATGGCCGACAGATCAATCAGAAACGCGTTGA